>BPLR01016837.1:0-80775 GCA_021605095.1 Caerostris extrusa
CGTTGTTATATGCAATATCCACAAATATCAAAAATCTTGTCATATTAAAAACATCCTTAAAACGAATGAGAATATTTTCAATACATTAATTCCCCATCCATTTGATTGCTTCAAAATTCTATTCAAATTATATTAATCAGACATTGCAGTTCTTAATCCATTATCACATAACCATCAGCAGCACAGTTAATTAAATCGGAAAATGTCGAATAATGAATCCTGCTAATTTCAAAACACCCTACATTCAATCATCACACTCATTGGCTACTCTAAAATATTAATAAATCCCGAAATCAGTTGAGATCATGAACTAATATCGCTTACTTTAAAAAGCCCAGCACGTCTGGGAAAGGGCAAAATTTCCAGTTCCCGAATAAATATATTTTAAACCTGTTCACTGAAGACCGTCAACTTACATCCCCGCAATATGAAGCAGCGGCACGTCCTGGGAGAGGAACCTTCGCCGTGACAGTTATGTCCACACAACACTCTTTTTCGATAAACATGCATGCAAATACTAGGGATGCACGTTTATCGGAAAATTATGACAACGCTCTTGAGTTGCGAAAAACTGATCACGTGGAGATTTTCCAATTGACCTTCCTTAATACTAACCTCGCAAAAAGAACATTTTAAAAATAACTTTTTGCTAATTTCTAACTTTTCTATCAAGAAAAATTGCAATTTTATTGGTAAAATTAAAATAAGGTTCAATAAACTAGCCTTATATAGAATGTAAGCAAATCCAATATCTTTATAGAATGTATTTATTTGCGTACTGTCTTACATCCAAATGTAATCTGCCATCCTTTAAGATGAAACAGTTACAGTTAAATGCAAACAAATCGTTTTCGATAACCGCAAAAGTGAATTATTAGTAAATTAATGGTACCTGTTCCTTAAAAACTAAAACATTTTTTGGGATATATGGAATATTTTAAATGTTAATGAAAATGGAATCGGATATTTTAAATGTCAATGAAAATGGAATGAAATGTTTTTAAATGGTATGGAATAATTTAAATGGTATGAAATACGGAAGGGTATGGAATTTTTTTAAATGTCAAAAAAAATGGAATGGAATATTTTAAATAGTATGAAATATGGAATGGTAGGGAATATTTTAAACGTCAATGAAAATAGAATGTAATATTTAAATGATATAGAATATTTTAAATGGTATGAAATATGGAATATTTTAAATGTCAACGTCAGAGAAAATTAAAAAACACTTTTAAATTATTTGTTATAATTCTAATTTTTTATTTATTTTACAAACAGAATTGGCCATATTAATGATAAAGTAAAAGAAACATTTTAAAATGGAACATTAAAAAAAAATCCAATAAGGTCACAGACAATATCTTGTTAAATTCAAATTAATTCCTCGTTAATTTAACTTTTGCTAATTCTTATTCGAATAAAATTGAACGAAAATCATTTATCATTATCCATCCTCATATAATCACTGATGTTTTAGTTAATTAAATCTGGGAATTAATTACGATCAGGTTAAATTAAAAGCTCCATTAAATCGGATTTTCGTATTTATTAGCTATTTTAAAATATTAAAAAATCCTCTTTCTAATCATGAGTAAGCTTTTTTAAAGTTTTGTGCTTTACGAAATTTATAATATATATATATAAATATATATATATATATATTATATATATATATATATATATATATATATATATATATATGTATATATATATATATTTATATATATATATATTATATATATATATGTATATATATATATATATATATATATATATTATATATATATATATATATATATATATAAAATGAGAGTCTGATGAACGACTGACTAGCGCTCGGGCACTCGGTGCCACAAGTTTCGGGTTCGAGCTCCATGGATGTTTGTAGTGTTTCGTAATTCACTTTAAACCATGGGTCTTGGTTTAATATGACTGTGCAGCATTGGACGTAAGGCTAACAACCCTACCCCGTAAAAACGAATATATCTCTTGTCTCTAAATCTGCCAGTAGTCTCTAAATCTGCCAGTCTCTTGTCTCTAAATCAGTAAGTAGACGGCCTTGGCCACCATGGGTTTGTTGCGCCATTGAAGGGAAAAGATACGAATGATTTCTTCAATAATCTACTATCTAAAAATATATATTTAATTCCTAGAGAATCACAACCGTAATCTTATTTCCTGTAACGTGAAGCAACAGCATGCCATGGTAAATACGTACACATAAATGTATGTATAAATATAGCATAACATATATTATAAAGCATATATTGATAAATACACCTGTAAATATGAGAAGATGTATGTTTGGCGAATTACAGTTTTAATGTTTGGAATGTGTTAAGAGTTCTCTAGAAAAATTTACTGCTTTTATTCTGATTCTAACAGCGCAAAATAAAAGTTAAATAGAAAATCATAAACGTATTTGTAATGTTGCAATATTGTTCTTATTATTTCAGTAAAAATACCAGTATTGATGATATTTTACGAAATTAGAACCATTTTTAGAAAATAGCGAAGAACAATCCTAAAAGCAAAAGTAAATTATTTCAACATCTTCGTTAGACAATATGTAGCTCTAACTAGTTGCTTACTAATTGAATGTTTTCGTCTACCAATTAATACAAACGAAATTAAGCAGAAATGCTTGATGATAATCCATTATCTAATCATTCATTTTTGTTAATTAAATCTAGTTTATCATATATTGCATGTGGAAAATTTCAAAAGCTGTTATTATTAAATGTTAACACCATTTTCATTGGCTAAACTAAAGCACTTTATAAATAACTCCTTACTTAAAATCTCGCAATAGGCTTAAGTCTTCTAACTGTTGTAGGAGAATAAATTTTGTAGTCTTTGAATAAATATGCTTAAAGCCTATTCAATCAAGTACGCAAGCTTTACATGTCGTTATATTCAGGAACATCACGTCGCAGTAAACAACCTTTTACAACAACGACAGGCAGATTGGCAGTGGCACACTTTTCCATCAACGCGTAAAGACGCATTGTTGGAAAATTACGCCTTCACTACTTGGAATGTGGCACGAGCTTCTTGCAGAATGTGCTGCTGAAATTCCAATGCTAACAGGCACAAGAGAAAATAAATCGATCCTCGAGTTGAGAAAAGGGAAGAGAGCCGGGTTAGAAGAGAAATAAGGAAAGAACTAGATTGGATAAATAAGGGGAGGGAAGAGGTTATTTATCGTTGAGTGGAAATATGATCTGCCATCAAATCTGTCGATAGAAAGTGTTGCGAGAAAAAAAAGGGGAGGTTGTTGCCCGGGCTTCCTGGCTGGATACAGTTGTTTCCCCTTGATTCTTCCAAGAGAAAAAGGATGAATAATTATCCTGGATTATGATGGCTGTGATGCAGAATTAGGGTCAAACACGTGCGGTTTCCACTCAACGTCATTTGTGATTTTATAAAGAGATAAGTGAAACAAAATGCATGGAAAATGTGATTAGCGTTTTCTGTTTCAGTTAAGGAAAACCCGAAGTTAAAAGATGGTAGAATAATTTTCAGTTTCGTATTTGTTGAATTTATTTTTTTTTTTTGTCAAGAATTTTCCGTTTTATATTTGTTGAATTTGTGGGGGTTTTTTTATTGAGAATTTTCTGTTTCGTATTTGTTGAATTTATGTTTTTTTCTTAAGAATTTTCAGTTTGATGTTCGTTGAATTTAATTTTTGTTTGTTACGCCTCTTCCGTTTCATATTTGCTGAATTTATAGTTTTTAGTTAAGAATTTATCTTGTTAAGTGTAGGGGGATTTTAATTGTAATGCTTGGAAGTACTAGGCAAACAAGACGGTTTGTTATGAAATAATTGCATTTTTCAATCATAAAAGTAATTAAAAAATTTTATTGAAAAAAGTTGAAAAATCAGATTGTTTTGGGTTTTCATTAAAAATGAAGTTCAATTGTTGAGTTAATTTAAAATTGTTTAAATTATTTGGGTGTACTTCAAACGTGGTTAGAACATTTGGAGCTGAGTAATGTCTCCTCTGAGTTGGATGTTATAAATTTGGTTCCGTCTTCGTTTAACCAGAGGATTTCAAATAAATAAATTTATTTATATTTACAATAAGATTTTCCATAATGGTTTTTTATTTTGTATATTTTTGGGAGGATCTGTATATAATTTCACTTTTTTTGTGTAGTTTGTGAATTATTTTCATGTTAAAAAACGAATATTTACTAAGGGTACAAAATTTAAAGGTTGGGTAGAAGATAAATAAGGAAAGAACTAGATTGATAAATAAGGGGAGGGAAGACCTTATTTATCACTGAGTGGAAATATGATCTGCCATCAAATCTGTAGATGGAAAGTGTTGAGAAAAAAAAGGCCGCTGTTGGCCTGACTGGGAACAGTTGTTTCCCTTGAATTCTGCTAAGAGAAAAAGGATGAATAATTATCTTGATTATGATGGCTGCGATGCAGAAAAATAGGGTCAAACACGTGCGGTTAGCGTTTGTGATTATATATGAGTTATAAAATGAAACAGAATGTGATTAGCCCTTTCTGTTTCAGCTAAGGAAAACCAGATGGTAAAAGAATTTTCCGTTTCATTTTTGTTGGTTTTATGTTTTTTTGTTAAGAATTTAGCTTTTGTTAGGCTTAGAGAATTTTAATTGTATTGTTGAAAGGTACTAAGCAAATAAGATGGCTAACGGTTTGGTTATGGAAATCAATGCATTTTTAATTGATCAATCCTAAAAGAATTTACAAAATTTTATTGAAAAAGTTGTAACAATCATATTCTTTTATGTTTTCATTAAAAACAAAGTTAAAGTTGTTGAATTAATTTAAAAATTCGTTTAAATTATTTTGTTTATTTCAGCGGGGTTTAGTGTTTAAAGTGGAGCTGAGTAATGTCTTTTCAGAGTAGAAGGTCATAAGTTTGGTCCCGTCTTCGCTTAATCAGAGGTTTTTAAAATTGATAAACTAATGTATATTTACAATAAGAGTTTCCATCATGGATTTTTATCTGTTAAATCTCCGCATCGAAAATTCAGCACTAATGCACAATATTACTCACTTAACAGACAGCATAATAGAGGTAATATTTTACGAAAAATGTTATATTTATTTTTGTGTGATGCATATTCTTATGAAATTTTTTTGTAAATAACGGTTTATTTTTAGTCTATTAATAGGTTTCATATTTTTTCCAAAATTAAAATTATTAAAATTATCTGATTCCTGTGCAAGGTTTTTACTGAGCAAAAATGCGCCAAATACACTGAATAAAGGCAAAAACTGAAAGTAGTTGGCGACAGGATTGATGAGATAACGATAATGTTTGTTAATAATTTTCTCTTAGTTATTAAAAATTGAGAATGTAACGGACGTACCAATTTCAGAGACGAAAGCCACAAATACCTCCATACATTAAATTAAAATAGTCTAAAATTAATACGGAAGTGATAAACGGACAACTGTTGGCGTAATACTTGTTTAGCGGCAAAAAATTATAAATATTTGGATCTATCAAAGAACCTACGGGGAAATATAAATCTCAAAACTGATAATGATATATAGCTCAGTTTATTTACTCTTGAGGTATTTATAGTTGGGATTTTTAGCAATTTATTTGCCAACCTTTGGTTGTTTGTCTTGCTTGTATTTGTTATTTAATGATACTTGTGGAATAATGTTTATATAGCTGTAACTTTGTGTAATGAATTATTTTCATGTTAAAAAAAGAACATTAACTAAAAAGTCAAAAGGTAAAATTTTGACTGATTTACAGTTTTTTTCTTGTAAGTAGTCCAGAACAATTTAGGAAAAAAATGCATATGTTATAACTTTTTTATTTAAATTTTCAATGTTTTATATTTTATTTGTTTTTTTAGTTTGTATATATTAACATAACAAAATATATTTCTAGGAAATTTATTCAATTCAATTTAAATAGAAATCATTCATTATTTTAAACATAAACATAATGATGTTGTCCAATTACTGCTTTTATTCCATATTTATGGATAAATTTAATTCTGCCTTTATAATTTTATTTCATATCCACAATCTACACTTAGAAAACCTTGTGCAGTTAGAATTTTTCTTAAATGTACAAATTAATGACAATATCGTGGTAACAAGCAAAGGAAAATATAGAAATTTTCAGAACTATGTACAAAACTGATTTTCTTTGATAAAGTTATTCATGAATAAAACCAAAATTATCAAAAGAGTAGTGCATTCAAACTTTTCAAAAGTTAATATACTTTTTTATTTTGCAATGGCATTACGGAACCATCTAGATTTATTATAAAATATCCCAAATTTATTTTATTCGCTTTGTATAATGAATTGAATCTGTCTCGGTTTGAAAAGATTCTTGTTTAAATTATAAGTGTGCCTTCTGCTTTATATTTGAATAACGAGACTTCTGAAAAGGAACTCTTAAAGTTTTGGCGTTTAATGATTGGATTTCTGGAGAAAGATATCTGTTTAAATCTCCTCATCCGAAAATTCTTTACTAATGTACAGCATATGTATATAAGCACAGTTCTCAACAGAGAGTATAATAGAAGCAGTATTTCACAACAAGAAATCTTTTAGTTATTCTCATATATATATATATATATTGTTATGAAATTCTTCGTAAATAACTGTTTATTTTTAGTCTATTAATAAGTTCCGTAATTTTTATTCTTTAAATAATTTAAATTTAAATTATATTATTCTTTGTGCAACTTTTTACTGTGCAAAAATTCGACAAATGCATTGAATGCAAGGTAAAAACTGAAAATAGTTGGCATCAGGGTTGATGAGTTATTATTAATATTTGCAAATTATTTTTCACTTAAATACTAGAAATCTGAAGATGCAACGGACGTACCAATTTAGGAGTTTCTCTGTATCAAAATTCACAAATACCTCCATATATTAAATATAAAAGTAATTAAACTGTAATTGTCTAAAATTAAAACGGAAGTAGTAAGTAGACAACTATTGCTGTGATACTTATCTAGCGGGAAAAAAATTAAAAATATTTCCATCAATCAGAGAACCTTACGGATAATTATAAATCTCAAATCTGATAATCACCTACAGTTAAGTTTTTTGCTCTTGCTATATTATCGTTGTGGGGCTGAATGACCGAGTGGCTAGCGCTCTGACGCTCGGTAACACAGGTTTCGGGTTCGAGTCCCGGTGGTGCCGTGGATGTTTGTAGGGGTTCGGAATCCGCTTTAAACCGAAGGTTCCGGTCTAACATGATCGTTGCGGAGGTATTGTTACTCCTCGTACGTAGCTTATTTGCAAGCTACATGCACCTCCTGAGTAGTGCTAAGTGAGCAGAGTCGGTGCAGCACTTGCCTTAAGGCATCCAAGACAACTGTCTAAGTGTTTGCCAGCTGCATTAGAACAACAACAAAAATATATTATCGTTGTGATTTAATTAGCAACTGATTTCACAATCTTTGGCTGTTTGTCTTGCTTGTATTTATTATTTAATGATTACTGTTAGATAAAATATACATAGAATTTTAAAGAAACTATAAAATTATAAAAATTGAAAGAAAACTATTTTCTACTTTTCATAAAGCAATCAAATGAAGACTAGCGTTCTGTTAAAATATCAAGAAATACTCTTTCTTTCGATTGAAATTACAAAAAAATTAAAGAAAAATACAATTTATTATTTTCTTAATTATGTAGAAATGATTTTTTTACCTCATATAAATTTCTGAAATAAATAAATGAAAACCTTAAAATTCCTATCAAATGAACAAGACTACATCATTTCAGTCCTTTTTAGAAAATAATGAATATTCCAGGATTTGCAATTACTAAAGATATTTCCACATTCAACAATCACAATAATTACGCCTGAAATCATTACGCTATTCGAAAAGTTTGTTTATTTCATAAGATTTTGCTGGTTTCATTTCAAATATTTTAAATTACTTTTACAGAGCAGCGATTCTGTTCATTATTTTAGACCAAATCAAATACCTCTTTATGTTGCAACGTCTAATACTCATAATTCAGCAATCTTTTTTAAGATTTTTAATCTTAATTATGATGGTGAAGGCCTTATGGTTGATACGTATGCACACGCATTGAGTCGAAAAGACACTGCTCATTATTTTTCGCTGAAACTTCTAGGAAATTCTTTGCATTTAAAGGCGATATTGTGGTGGGCTTTCCTAGGTGTCACAAAGGAGAGGGAAAACGGAACAAAAAATAAGAGGGAGAATTTTATTCTAGTAGGGGTATTGAGGTTGTTGTTTTCTTACCCTGTGCTTGTATTAACTTTTTAGAGACTTTTAACAATGACAGTGTATGAGCGCGAGTAGTAGAGATTAAAAATTTTTTTCTTGTAAGAGTTCGTATAGATAGTTTATTATGTCATGGTTCGGATTGTTCTGAAATTAATAGAATTTTTGATCGTAAGCATGATATGGAGTAGGAAATATATTTTGAAAATTCAGATTTGAGCAATGAAGATAATAATCATGAGTTTATTTTGGGGAAGATGAAACAAAAAAAAAAAAACCCTCCCTAAAGTGTATAAACACAATTTTTCAATATTATGTAATATTTTTTCAATATTATGTAACATTTACTTGATGTTAAAACCATTTACAGATATCTTACGGTTTTTTCTGACTGTCAAAAAGTAAAACTCGGTGTAATTGTTTGAAAGAATTCGCTAGAATTCGCTGTCGAATTCATATAAAAAAGAATCTTTTTTAAAGGAACAAAGTAAAAATAGTCTATTCTTGAGTAAAAACAACTCTAAAAAGGCTACTAAATATTCCAGAGAAGGGAAACATTCTACAAAAACAGCATTCTTTTTCTATATAAAGATGTCTAAGAAATTCCTGTAAGAAGATCTGTTATGAAAAATGTGAAAAAGTTTTAGTAAAACGCATTCACTTATAATATTCAAAAGTTGATATGGAGAATATAATAATAAATAGCCTTTTTAATAAAAAAAAATTGCGTAATTTATCCGAATGCAAAAAAATTAAAGCAGAATTCTTAACTGACTTCTCGTTTTGAATAGTGAATGTCATGGTCTCTCAACATTTTCAAATGTAAATATAATCTAAAACATTGATATTATAATAATATGATAGCATTTTAACCCAAAAATAGTATTCATTTTATATATAAAGGGATTAAATGCGTCGAAAATAGTAGAAAATAAATGTACTTCTAAAAAAAAAAAAAAAATTAGAGGTAAATGAAATTCTTATTTTCTATTTTAAAATTACCATTTAAATGAAAATACATTTGTTTCCTATTCTTAGAATAATTCATTTTTATGGTAAAATGAGTTAATATATTCATGCAAAATTTGCATGAATATATTGAGGCAAAATGTGGGGCCGAATAGATCCAATGTCTGTGTTTGTATCGTAAAATCGAGTGCGTGTGTAGAAAGGATTAATTTAACTAAATAAGTATTCCGAAATTTGTATGTCTGATGTCTTTATCGTTATGCTGCATTCTATAAATGCACATATTTTAATTTATAAATTTAAATCTTAAATAAAGAATGGAATGGACAAAAAAGGCTAAAAAATTAATAATTCTCTGCCTTAATGTCTGTCTTGTCTTAATGTTCTTATCTTTTACACAGAAAAATCAAGATTATTAAAATTTCAAATCAGTATTCCAAGATATGAATGAAATAAATATAAAAGTTTAATTCAAATTTGAAAACTTAACGAGATAATTTTTATTTTAACTCCCTAGCACTATAGTCCATGTTGGACCATGTCCATCTGCCTACTGGCAGATTACGAGACTGGAGATGATTTCTTTTTACAAGGTTTAGGGGTTTATGTGGATTCCGAACCACTACAAATATCCATGGCATGAACCAGAAACCTTCAGCATCCAGCGCTAGTCACTCGGCCATCAGGACTCAAACTACTCAAAAATTCAAACGAAAATAAAACTATTAAAAATTTAAAAATCATTGACTTTTAAGCTATAACTGAAATACAAAAAAAAAAATCTCTTTAAGGTAAATTATGATAACAGGCAAATAAAGATTCTAAATCTCCTTGAAGTCGAAAAATATTTTTAAGATCCCTGCAGTTTCTTGTAAAGTTGAATTTGTTGGTGAAATTTTAGTTGGGTGAATTTTAATAGCATAATATAAATATTGTCTCAAATTTTACATTTTGCATATGAATATTTTGCCAATTTAGTCATAACCAATATGTATCTTTGTATGTATTTTTATTTACTTTTGATTTATATCGAAATAAGACTTGAATATATTATTTTAATAACATTTTAAATGTAATAAAATAACTTTTTTGGTAATATTTCTCTACCAGGAAAATGAAATACGCTTTCAATTCGAATTAAATGACTTATTTTTAATTAACGAAAAAAATTTTGAAAATGTAATTTTTCTTGACAAATTCAAAGGAGAATCTCTTCTGAAAAGATTTAATTGGTGCGATTTTCTCACTCAAAGTTTACTTTTGGAATCTTTTAATTAAGCCACTAATTAGTTAAACACACACAATATTCAATTTGAACCTTCTTTAAATAAATAGCTGTGTGGTAATGCTGTTTTGTTGTTAAATACTTGAAAATTTGCGGGTGATTCCATTAGCACTGAACTAGATCAACATAAACTTTCGAGTCTAATTTTTGTAACCTTTCAAGGAAATGTCTAGTTTTGTTTCACATTTGAATTTCAAATTTTATTTTCCAGTATAATTTTTAATGTAATACTATTCTATGTGAGAATCCTTAATAAAATTGCCATTATATGTTTTGTTTCTAATTATATTTCAGTTGCACATGTCTTTGAAATTAAAAGATAATATTAAAATATTAAATAAGAAAGCCAATTTTATAATATTTAATCTAAATCGTACAAAAATGAATCTAAATTTTTATATGCTTATAAAAATATAAATCTTAAATTAATTTATATCGAATTCTTTAAAAAACTTATTTAAATCATAAATATTTAATAAGAGTTTCGAATAAAATTTCTAGAAAAATAAAATCTTATTTTATTTTTGCATTTATTATAATTACATTTCTGTTTTTTTGACTACATATTTGTTTCTTTCAAAGATAACATTGCGATTTATTGATTGCAAATTCTTATTCTATAAAAATGTTTAATCTTAATAGTTATAGTTCTTTATGTAATTTATTAACTCGGATTGATGACAAAAAAAAAAAATCTGAAACTAATGATGAAATATACTTGGCAAAAAATTGCTTTTTATATAATGAAGAGGAAAGAAACTAAGAGTAATTATCTAAGTCAAATATTAATTACCGCTTTTTTTTTTTCTTGAACAATTTATAGATGCATTAAAAAGCTAGAGATGTTATGTTAAATGAGTAGTAAAAAAGTTTCTTCTAAAATTACAAATATTTTTTCCTGTTTTTCTAGCGATTATTTTTTTATAAAAAAAATAATTGTTTTTTAAAACATCTAATTTTGAGAAATGCCATTTAAACTTCTACGACTAACGAAAATCTAAAAGCAAACAACGCAATGGATGGCAAAAAGAAAATCACATTATTTTATAGAATTATTTATTTTCATAAATAGAATTAATAAATGCAAGACTATCCCAGTAAATTGTCTTTGAAAACCCATATTGTGAAAAGCAAGACAGTTCATGTAAAAAAAGGAAAAAATAATAATTCAAGGGATCTTTTTAAACAATAAGTTTACAAATATATTAAAAGAATCAATAACGTAAAAAATGACAAAAATTTTTTTTATAACGTTTTCATACCTCAAAAATAATTTATTAATTTGAAAACCGAATGTATTCAAATTTTCAATTATATATAAAATTTTTCAAAAATTTTAAGAGATCTAAATTAAAAATTTTTTTTTTGATTTTTTTAATTTAGATATTTTATAGTCTAAAGAAAGATTTGATATATATGTCAATTCTTAAAGTTTGTGTAGATGTGTGTTCCATCCTTCTAATTCACTGTCTAGATCAATTGAAAAATTTGATCAGTGAAAAAATTATTATCTCATTTTTGGGATAAATCAGGTTTTGCGCCAATTTGGCGATTTTTCGTGGTTGTCGCTAGTTTTTACGTTGTTATGTTGTCTAAATTTTCGACTCCTTCTCCAGACCAGAATTATTCACACTTCCTTTCTCCGGATGTTAAATTTGATAATCATAGAAATGCAAAGCCTGTCCCATTTCAGGCTGGAAAATAAGTTATTTGAACTTCATATTAGTTTTTATTGTTAAATTTGCATTGCCGAATAAGAAAAAAAGCTATTCAATCATACCTGAATTGACTAAACAAAGAGTAATACGCAAATCCATAGAAAATGTGAAGATATCGGTAAATATTCCGTATTTAATCTAATAAATAGAGAAAAAGTTTTTTTTTGTAATTCCCAATCTTCTCTATATCAATAATTATAGCTACAGTAATTATAACAATAATTATACGGTCATAAATTACAAGATGGGAATGATTATTATGACAATGAATCACTTAAGAATGAATTCATGAATAATTTTAAAGATGGCTTTACGGAATATGAAACACATTAATCATAACGAGGACTCTAATGAATTAAAATTACTCCATCTATTAATCACACTGCTGAGCATATGAGTGAGTATTAATGTAACATTCTTACTAAAGAGCCTATTCCTTCTCAAGGATTTCAATACTACCGTGAAAAAGTGTTTCAAGTCTAGCTCCGTATATCTTTCGAGAGAAAATGTCAATTAAAAGCTTGTCTAGTCTAGGAGATTATCATCAATTCAAGTGAATTCTTGCATATCCGATTGTAAGCGCAAAAGATCAGGATAAGTTAAGGTGACAGTTAATTATATGGTTGCTTAAATTCCTTGTCAATTTCATGCAAATGAATGTTTCTGGAATAGTTCTAGGAGGAACTGCCGGTTGCTATTTTGTTAGATGCGAATAGGGTGTATTGTTTGGTACGAAATTAGGAAAGTTTTAAGCTCCAAATTTTAAAAGTTTAACAGATAAACTATCGCGGAATAATGAAAGTCACAGGACTTTGGAATAAGTCACAAAAGAATTAACTTAATCCGTTGCAATGGCAAATGAGCTAGTCTTTGAAACTCGTTGAAATCTCTTGTGTTTTCAGTTTCGTAACATTTTCTCTTCTATTTTATTGAATTTTTAAATCGGATTATTTGATTAAAATTGTTCAGTGTTTTGAAATTAAATTTAATAATATTTGCGTTTAATAAAACATATTTTAATTATATGTGTTAGAGAAGTTAATAAAAGCTATCTGTCGATCTTAAGAAGGAGGGAAAATTCAATTACAGTTGAAATTTGAAAATATCTCACTAAAAGTGGCAATTTAATTAACTTGCAGATTGAGGCGTAAAAAGAATTGACAAAAATTTAATCAATTCTGTTTATCAATGTTTGAAAGATATTGCATTTAAAGTAAATTGCAAAGTATTTGAATACGATTTAATAAGGTTTCTACAGTTATTCAAAATCTTTAATGTCAGAATCTCTATAAAAAATAATTCTGAATTTAAAAAATATTTTCTAGTAAAAACTGCTTTGATTAATATTAGTATTTGTATAAAATTCTTACAAAATCAAATTATATAATTTCGGAAAATCAATGAATGTGAAACAAAATGAAAATAAAGAACAATGAATATTTAGATTTTAAAGTTTTGAATTTGGCCAAATCGCAAAATAGATCTCGTTGAGATTTGGCGATTTTTTTGTTCGCTAAATGAGCGATAAGTCGCCAAATGGGGTAACTGGAATTTTTTTGTACTGCTTGCATTTCATTTCATTTACATCACAACCCTTTTCATGGCCCACTTTAATGATAAGAATATTTGACACCAAATCCCAACAGCCCCTATTCTACGATTTTGCCTTGAATTTAAATTATATTTTTCAGAATAAAAACTAGAAATTTTATTAATTAATTTATTCATTTCATTTAAAATGTTTCCTTTTTTTTTTAAAAGTAATAATTTTTTAATAATTATAAAAACCAATTAAAATTGAAAAAATTTGTGCGACAAAATAGGTGCCGTTTTTAATCAAGCATCAACGATTGTCTTCATCACTAGCATACTAATTTTCTGGGAATTCATTAGCAAACTTCTCATCAAAAAAACGTAAAAGTCTTTTGTAGTTTCAACAATCTAATAAGCTGACTTCTAATACCAAACGTAATTCATTATCATTATCCTCACACTATCTTTATTATTTTCTAAAGCAGTACTTGTCTAACTGTTGATTAAACTTTCAATGTTTAAATTGAAATCTAATAATATTTTCATTTAATAAAACATAATTTAATCATATGTTTTAAAAGTTAAGTTAAGCTAGCTTTTGTATCTTAAAGAGGAAAAAAAAATTCAATTACAGTAGAAATTTGAAAATATCTCACTAAAAGTGGCTATTTAATTAACTTGCAGATTCAATTCAAGCATGAAAAAATTGACAAAAATTTAATCAATTATGTTTATCAACGTTTGAACGATATTGCACTTAAAACAAATTGCTAAATTATTTAAGAGGAATATGATTTAATAATGTTTATAGAATTATTCAAAATCCTTTTTGGCAGACTCTATTTAGTTATTATGAAAAATAACTCTGAATTTTAAAATTTTTCTATTGAAAACTGCTTATATTATTATAAGCACATGTATTAATTAAAATAGATCAAAGCATACATATCAAATTACTTACTTTAATTAATATAAATATAATTAAGTATTTATTTAAAATTAAATATTTATATAATTAAGTATTTATATAAAATTCATGCAAAATATATAGAATTATATATATTTTGCAAATATAATTTTAATTATATATTTTAACGAAGTTAATAAAAGCCATCTATCAATTTTAAAGGGGAAAAAGCAATTACAAAAGAAATTTGAATATTTATATATATTATCCACCAAAAACGGTAATTTAATTAACTTGCAGATTCAGTCGTGAAAAGAATTAACGAAAATTTAATCATTTCTGTTTTATCAATGTTTGAAAGATATTACATTTAAAACAAAATGTTAAAATATTTAAAGAATAGGGTTTAATGTTTTTACAATTATTCAAAACTTTTTTGTCAGACTCAATGAAAAATAACTCAGAATTTTAAAATATTTTGTAGTAAAAATTGCTTATATTAATATTAGTATTCATACAAAATTCTTACAAAATCAAATAATATTATTCCGAAAAATCGGTGAATATAAAACGGAATGCTGAAAATAATGAATATTTAGAATTTAAAGGTCTGGATTTGGCATTGCAAAATAGAAGGCGCTGTGATTTGGCAACCTCTGTCGCCTACTGAGTGATAGGTCGCCAAATGTGGTAACTCGGATTTTTTTTTTTTTGTATTGCACTTCACTTACAATCACAACCTTTTCCCTTGACGATAAGAATATTTGACGCCAAAACCCAACGGCCCCTATTCTTCGATTTTGCTTTAAATTTTAATTATATTTTTCAGAAAAAAACTACGCGGCCGACTGTCGAGTTTCTAGCTCTCGCCAGACAGTATCATCTTGGTATCATAGGTATCGAGTTCGAATCCTTGCGGTCCCATGGATGTTTTGTAAGTGGTTCAGAATCCACTTTAAGTCGTAGGTCCCGGTATCATATGCCGTAGAGCATCACAGAATCAAACAGGCTTCTTCTCATCTACATCATTTCCTATCTGTAATGGGGCAACTCAGCCCTAGACACAGTGGTGTGGTGTCGTAGTAGTAGAAGAAAAACTACAAATTTTATTAATTCAGTTATTCATTTCATTTAAAAAGTAATTTTAGCTGTATTAAAAAAGGTAATTAAAATTGAATTAAAAATATTGTAAAGCATTTAAAAGGTAGGATTAGAACATATGCCATTTTAATCAAATTTAAATTTTTATTATTATCCATTTTAATCAAAGTCAGTCATCAACTTTTGTCTTCGTCACTTCTAGCATACTAATTTTCTAGCAATTCACTAGCAAACTTCTCATCATAAAACGTCTTTAGTTTAAACAATCTGATATGCTAACTTCTGACATTCATTATCTCGATCCTCACACTATCACTTTATGACTTCTCTAAACTGGAAAACTAATATTTTTTTTTAGAAGTCAAAAAGTCAGACCCTCACCCTGCCCAAACATCAGTTACCCGGTAGTAAATCAATTTCATCCCTCTGGTCTTCTGCTGTACCTAACGGACCTTGTCACTTAAAGTCGTTTCCCGTCATTTTCTGTAGGACCGGGGTGGAGAATTAATTTCCTCTCATCTAAGGGGTGGGGTTTTTCCTTTTTGTTATAATATTATTCTTACGCCCTTCCCCCCACCCTCTTTTTTCTCACAACACCCCCGAGGCGTAGAACTCATCTGGTCAGAAAATTGCTAAGCAACCTACACCCCCCAGAGGCGAATGGCACACGCATTTCTGTAGGGGGAGACGGAAGGTGAATATTTCGGGGGTTGGTTGGGTAGAGATTTTGATTAGTAGGGTGTTGGTTGCGTGTATGACAGATGGGTCATTAGAGGGGTGAGTTTGCCCGCCAATTACCGGTTGCCTAATTTTCTTTTGGGGGAGTTACGTATGAGTGAACAAAAAGGAGTGCGATTGCATTTTAATGTAATGATCTGCTTGTTGATCTTGCTATGAAACGGTGATCCTAACCATGCACGACATTTAATTCCAGCCTTGTTATTATTCTAGATTTATAAGAAATCATCTTCATAACAGTCTCACCGTAAAGGCAGTTTAAAAGCTTTTTTCTCAAAAATGCAATTATATGGAGAAAAATTAACACTATTAGTTAATATAGTTCTGCCATACATATATCGTATTCATTATTAAGTTTCTTGATTATAATTTCCAACGAATTTTAACTGATGAAATTCAAATTTCAAAATGAATTTTCGAGGTGTTTCTCAGCGCTTCTGTTTATGAAGAAATTTTTTTCTCAGTTTTTAACTGTCTAATAAATTACTTCTAAAAAAAAACCATGCATATTAATGGTGGCAACAAAATAATTAGGAATGTAACAAAATTTAATAAATTTGGAACTTTATGAAGAAGTAATTGCTCAAATATCACAACGCATACTACCTCAATTCAGACAAAGAAATCTGTTAAGTGATGGTTACATTAACTTTCATAAGCCTAAACTAAAATTTAGACAGCACTTTTAGGATTTTGAAACAATAATAAGCTTATATTTTGAAAGTCAGGTAGTGCAAAAGGAATTACAGAGCACGTGACTTGATAATTGTCAATCGTTATATTTAGTAACACATATTTCATGCCAGTTTTAAAACACACATGAATAAAATGAAGTGAAAATCAACGTTTATTTTCAATAAACGTTTTTGAGATGATAGTTTCTCTTGTTACTCGAGGAGATTAATCTGTTTTAAACAATAACTTATACTCTTACATATTTTTCAATTACTACTATTAGTTCACACTCACCCTATATATATCTTGTTCAAATTTTCAGTCGTTAATAAAATACTTTTTATTCATCCACTCAAGTGCAAATACATTTTTTTAACTTGTAGTGGATGGGCACTGTATGTTGATACAGTTTTTTCAAATATTAATTCATTAATTTAATTTAATTAATTTTTAATACTTTAAATAGAGTTTTAGCAGTTTGTAATGAAAATTGAAATCAACAGGCAGTAGCTCAATCGGTAAAATGCAAGGATTTCAGCATTTTTCTCGTGAAGGTGAAGAATGCGAGTTCAATTCTTGCGGAAATCAATATTTAATAAAAAAAAATAACTAAAATAAAATTTTTCTTTGTTGACTTAAGTAGGAATCGACTTAAAAAAATTATTTTTTTTTTTTTTATAATACTTTATTTTATAGCTTCACTTTATTTGGAGACACCACAAATCTCTAGTCTGGACAACATCATATTCACGCATGATAATATCTCGTCCAAACTTTTACTGTAAAAGATCTATTAAAATATATCTTTTACCAAAATCATTTCAGATTACATCAATACGCTGAAGTCGAGATGCATTTTTATAACCAACCATCATACTTGTCCTTTTCTAGAAGGAAAACCTCTTTTTTGTTTTTATCTTAAAAGCTGCAGAAACCTAAAGGTGTATCACGACACGATTACCAGTTCTTGGATAGCAGCCACGAAACAACCTTTCCGAATGTCCATTTACCACAGAAGTGTTGGCCATATATCCTTTCCAGGACATTATGTTCTGAATATTAAACCACTTGAATCTGCTTCAAAGTGTTTGCCAAGTAGTCTTGCTGGCAAGGAATATATCCCACTTAACGAAAGCTTAACACTTTTCTTGGAAGAGAATGTTTTGGAGCTCTTCTTTTATTACATTGCGCCAACTTGGCTTAGAAAAACGATATATTTTGTGGAAGAAGAAAATAAATCGATGTAAAAAAAGAAAGTAGAGTTTTTTTTTTTTAAGTTATTTGACGATTGTATTTGGAAATAGTTTTGGAAATTCTAAAAGACATTCGTCTTCGTTTTTGGATAACTTTAAGAAATAAAATAATTCTGATCCCATTTTTAAGGTTTAACATTTATGTTGTGTTCCTTTATTATTTACACCTTTTATTAACATTAACAAAAGGTTTTTTTTCGAGAAAATGATAATATTTTTACATCTTGAATAAAGTTATGTATGAATAGACTTAGCCGACTTATATGTTTATCGAGTTTTTATAAATTGCAGTTAATTGCATTGGTTCATTATTAAAGAAAACAAAATGAACCAACACAATTAATTGCAATTTATAAAAACTCATTAAACGTATAAGTAGGCTAACTCTTATTTTCTAGCGAAATAATAATAATTTTAATGAAATAATAGTTTCTAAATAAATATCTCTAATTTTGTCATTCAACGAGCACGGAAACTATTTTAAATGTTGAATATCAAAAAATTATTTCGAAAAATGAAATAAATATCTAACATTAATTTTGGCATTCAACGAGCTACCCTGGAAAATATGACGTAAAATTAAATGTTAATATTTTTAAATTAAAATATTTAAAATTTAGCATAAAACAGTAAATATCTGGATTGCTTAAAAAAAATTTTTGTAACCGCTTATTTTTTTAATTCATTTTAAACCATAGGTATTGGTCTAATATGAGTGTTAGACGTAGGGCTGACAACCCTGGAAAATATGCCCTGTAAAATGAAAACATCTTCTTAAAAAAAGTTTTTCGAAATCTGCCAATAGGCAAACCCGGCATCTTCTGCCTGAAATAATGGGGTTGTTGTTGCCAATGACGCTATCGTTTCGTTTGTCGTTCTACGCTCATTTTGTGCACATTTTAGGCTATTAATCCGCGACCGTCAGTTTATCGTGGATTCTAAACCACTCACAAGCATCCATGCCACCGCCAGGATTCGAACCTGAAGTCGGGGATACCAAAAGTCAGAGCGTTAGATCCGGCCGCTGCGCGAATGAAAAGTTATTTTTAATATTATTTAAGTATGATTACGGGGTATATCTTTTATGTTTTGCAACACAAAATTTTAAAACATTAAAATTTCACTATCAAAAAATTTCTTTTTTATGTAATATTTAATCTACTAATTTTATTCATTGTTTATAGATTAAATTAAAATCTAAATAAAATCAATCGCACATTTTCATTTCTTTCAACGAAATTTTCTTCTTCCACCGAATATTAAATAGAATAGTTCCTAAATCTTTTCTATTTCCTTACTCCTTACTAATTCTAAAAATCCAAGAACTCCCTTTTCAATTCTTAAGTCAACATTCTCCTTAATTCATAGTAAACAATCCTTTCAAGTGCTCCATAGTCATCTGGGAATTGTCTGAATTCCAGATTTGTAATGCTTGAATAAGAAGGAGCTGCATTCATTAAAACGTCCCCTTCGTTTTTGGTGGAGCGGGAGAAAATTAAATCTTTTGTAAGAATTAAAATTTTTCTAAGAATGAGAAATCAAATTTCCGTTACTTGTGAAAATTACAAATATTTGTTAAACATTCAGAAAATGAAGTGTTTCGTGCGATTGATTTTAATAATTTTCTTGTAATATTAAAATAATATCATAAAATGAAATTTATGTTGAAATTAACCAATGAGCTAGTGATGTATGAAATGTATTATATCTGACAAAGAAAATTGCAATATGAATAGTTAATTAAATAAATTATTAATAAAATTTTTAAAATTGTTTTTTTAAATGAATTCAGATTAATTTTTATTGTAAGATTATTATAAAGATTATACGATGATATATCATAAAATGAATAGGTAGCCAATAAATCAATCTTTGTTTGAAATATCACTAAAGATTAGATTTTATGACAAAAGCACGGAAAAAATATCTGAACTATATTTTTGATATTATTAATATAAATATCAATACAATATTTTTAAGCTAAAATTTTATATTTTATCTCAATACATCTGAAAAAAAGTACATTCAACTCCAAAAAGTACATTCAAACAGTACAAATAGTACATTCAACTCCAATACTCATAGTCAACTTTCAATACTCAGTACATAGAAAAATAATTTATTACAAAAATTATTTTTATTTCGTTGAAACTCTAGATGTATTTTTTTTGAATACTGGAAAAAATATTTTCTTAGTTTCCTCATTAATTTAATTATGGTTTTTGTGTTCGGTTACTATATTTTGATTTTAATTAATAAAAATATCAATATAATAATTTTGAGTTAAAATTTTATATTTTATGAATACATTTGAAAATAAAAAAGAATTCTGTCCAATTTAAAAACACTGAATTCTAAAGTATATTTATGGTTTTTTTTCTTTAATTTCAAAAAATTATTTATTATAAAAGTTAACACTTAAATTATTTAAAGCATTAATTTTTCTAATAAATTATTTTATTTAAATTTTTAATAAATTATTTTATTTAAATTTTTAATAAATCATTTAAAATAAATTATTTAATTTTAAATAATTTATTACAAATTTAAATAAAATAATTTATTAAAAGTTATTTAATAATATATTTTTTATTCAGTATTGTACTGAGATAAAAACATGAAATGAAAAACAGCTAGAATTTCAACGAAATGTAATTTTTGTAATAAATTATTTTATTTAGATTTGCAATAAATTATTTAAAATAAATAACGTAATTTTATACATATCGAAATAAAATAATTTATTATAAAAATTATTTCATTTCGTGAAAATTCCAACTGTTTTTTTTTTTGAATACTGTATAAAAAATATATTCATAGTTTCCTCATCAATTTAATTATGGTTTTACTTTATAACAATAACATTAAATTAACCGACTAAAATCCTTTCTTTAGAATTTCTTAATTTCTGTAATATATGAAACCAATAAGCGATGTACTTTTATTAACCATCATCTCTAAATCGTCTTCCAAATGTCATATTTAAAGAAAGATACACAGTTTTCTTACGTTTCCCCTTTATTTCTACTCCAATCATAATGCAACACTACATAATTCACCCTTCCTACCCACTCGCGTCTACAAAAGTCTATCATAAATCAAGAATGACTGTGGATGTGTTTATTTTCGGAATCATAGAATTCTTTTCTGTTCTTTTGAATAAAGACACTTTGGATTCTGATTATTTTCCTTTACTCTCTCAGAGATCCCTGCAAACTTACCATTTTTCTTGTATGAATTATATCTGAGCCGACTCCTTTGTAAATGCCTTCTCTTTCTCGGATGTCCTGTGGATATCCTGTAAGGATATTTCTGTTCAAAGCAGAGAAGGCGTATAGTCCCTCTATTTTTGATCCTCTTTCGGAATGTCTCTGTCATCATTCATGAAGGCATCATATTATTCCTCTTGCTGCTTGGATGCTTAGACATTCAAAGTGGGGAGTGAATATTTTTATGCGATACATTGTTTCCATTGAAATTTTTAGATTCAAAATATTTAGAACATTTTGGATGCAATAGAAACTCTGCTTTAGAATTACATTGTTACTAATGTACTATTTTTTTGTTTATTAGATGTAATCGGATATTTTATGATAATATAAAATTAAAAATTACTTACCCAATAAGTATGAGAATATAACATAATACATGAAATAGAATCAGTGGACAAAAATAAATTTCAACATTTCTCATAAATTATGTTAAATAAAAAAAAATACTTAATAATAGTATACATTATTTATAGTTCATCAGTAGTCTATGAATTGTTTAGTTTGTGTATAAATTTTTGAACTCGATTATCTTTTTACCTTAATTTAGGGCAAATTAGGGCCGGATATGTGTGTGTGTTTCTGATTCAGTGTTGTTTCATTATACAAACTGAATTATCTCTTGAAAATAATAGCAAGGTGTTTAGCTGACATATGTATTTAAAATTGCAAAGACAGCATTGCACAACTGCAACACGTAACACCCAAAACAAAATTATATAGCACATATTTACAAAATCATCTTAAAAAACAAGTTCATTTAATATTTTTTTTTTTTTATCCTCCGTACTGCCTGGAACTCTTCACTCGGCTCTCCACTTCTTATTGTACATTACTTATTTGTTTAACTATCATCTCTAAATCGTCTCCCAAATTTCTATTTAATGGAATATATGCAGTTTTCCTAACGTTTCACCTTTATTTCTCCTCCAATCATAATGGAATACTATATAATTCATCCTTCCTACACTCTCGCGTTTGCAAAAGTCTATCACAAATGAAGAATGACTGTGGATGTGTTTATTTTCGGAATCATGTATTGAATTCTTTTCTGTTCTTTTGAATAAAGACACGCTGGATTTGATTCTTTTCCTTCACTCTCTCAGAGATCCCTGCAAACTTACCATTTTTCTTGTATGAATTATATCTGAGCCGACTCCTTTGTAAATGCCTTCTCTCTCTCGGATGTCCTGTGGATATCCTGTAAGGATATTTCTGTTCAAAGCAGAGGAGGCGTATAGTCCTCTATTTTTGATCCTCTTTCTGGAATATCTGTCATCATTTATGAAGGCATCATATTATTCCTCTTGCTGCTTGGATTGTTTATACATTCATTCTAGATGAGAGAGTTGGGAGTGAATATTTTTATGCGATACATTGTTTCCATTGAATTTTTAGATTCAAAATATTCTAACATTTTGTTAGTTCCCATATTTTTGATATTATTAATAAAAATTTACATACAAAATTTTTGATGTAAAATATTATATTTTATCTCTGCACATTTAAAAAAATAACGAAAAAAAATCCAAATTAAAGAACTCTTTTTAAAGTATATTTACTGAACCTTTTTTTTTAATTTGAAAATTCCAAAAATAATTTATTAAAAATTAATAATTACTTTAAATAATTTATTAATTTTTGTAATAAATTATATAAATACAATAAATTATTTAATTTTAAACTATTGATTAAATTTAAATAAAATAAGTATACAATTATTTTATTTCATTGAAATTCCAGCTGTTTCTCATTTTGAATACTGGATAAAAAATATCTTCGTAGTTTCCTTATCAATTGAATTACAAATTTTATCAATGACATTCATTAAATTACTAAAACCCTTTCTTAACAATTTTTTAATTTCTGTAATGTATAAAACAAATAATTTAATATATAAACAATATAGTATATAAACAATTCAATGCAAAATAATATTAACTATCATCTCTAAATCGTCTTCCAAATTTCTTATTTAAAGAAAGATACAAGTTTACTTGCGTTTCCACCTTTATTTCTCCTCTAATCATAATGGAATACTACATACTTCACCCTTCAACCCATTGATTGCAAAAGTCTATCAAAAAAAAGAATGACAGTGGATGTGTTTATTTTCGGAATCGCAGAATTCTTTTCTGTTCTTTTGAATAAAGACACGCTGGATTCTGATTTTCCTTCACTCTCTCAGAGATCCCTGCAAACTTACCATTTTCTTGTATGAATTATATCTGAGCCGACTCCTTTGTAAATGCCTCTCTCTCGGATGTCCTGTGGATTTCCTGTAAGGATATTTCTGTTCAATTAGGCGTAAATTTTGATCCTCTTTCGAATATCTCTGTCATCATTCGTGAAGGCATCATATTATTCCTCCTGCTGCTTGGATGCTTAGACATTCATTCTTGATGAGAAAGTTGGGAGTGAATATTTTTATGCGATACATTGTTTCCATTGAAATTTAAGATTCAATATATTTAGAACATTTCGGATGCAATAGAAACTCTGCTTTAGAATTACATTATTACTAATGTACTATTTTTTTTTTTTGTTCATTAGATGTAATCGGATATTTTTATGATAATATAAAATTTACTTAGCCAATAAGTATAACATAATACATGAAATAGAATCAGTGGACAAAAATAAATTTCAACATTTCTCATAAATTATGTCAAATAACAAAAATAGTTAATAATAGTATACATTATTTATAGTTCGTCAGTAGTGTATGTATTGTTTAGTTTGTGTATAAATTTTTTGAACTCGATTATCTTTTTACCTTAATATAGGGCAAATTAGGGTTGGATATGTGTATGTTTCTGATTTAGTGTTGTTTCATAATACAAACTGAATTATTTCTTAAAATAATAACAAGATGTTTAGCAGTCATATTTATTTAAAATTGCAAAGACAGCACTGCACAACTGCAACACGTAACATCCAAAACAAAATTATATAACAAATATTTACAAAATCATCTTCAAAGCAAGTTCGTGTAAGGGTTTTTAACCTCCGTGCTACCTGGAACTCTTCACTCGACTCTCCTCTACTTCCAATTTCTTATTGTACATCACTTATTTAACTATCATCTCTAAATCGTCTTCGAAATTTCATATTTAAGGTAGGTTATACAGTTTTCTTAACTTTTTTTATTTCTCCTCCGGTCATAATGGAACACTACATAATTCACCCTTCATACCCACTCACTTTATATTATTTTTATGATAATATAAAACTTTTAATTACTTAGCCAATAATGATGAGAATTCTATATAATATATGGAATTAAATTAGTAGATAAAAGAAGTATAAAAATTCATAAATAATGAGAAATAAAAAACAATAGTTAGTAATAGTACAAATAATTTATATTATTTATAGTCGTAGTCTATCTGTAGTTTATTTTGTATATAAATTTTTTGGAGACTCGGTTATGTTTTTACCTTAATGTGATCATATTTAATTCGCGTCCACACTTGGAAGTGAAAATTCTGAAAATGATTCAAAAAAAAAAAAAAGCCCAGATGGAACTTAAAATGCGGTTTCTCTTGCATCTTGGGAATAGGCATGATTGGATTTTCTACTCCGCATCTAAAGTGTTACAATTATTTAAATGCTGACCGAATGTTTGCTCACATGTCAGAAGTCTGGATCAGACCGTTACTTCCCTTGCAGATACAAATGCCTTGAAAAAATTCTAAATTTATAATTCCTTCTCAGTTGAAAACTAAATATCAAATTCAGAACTAAACGTCGACAGAAAAACAGCTGCTACTCTCACAAGATCAAGGATGAAGCACCACAAAAATATGAAAAATTCTACTGATGGAGTTAAAAAGTACAAAAAATGTGGCAACTGCTCTAATGTCGAGCTTATTCTTCATCATGTCTTTGATTGCCCAGCTGTCACAGCTTCCGTGCATTGTCTGGACCATCCCTCGGAAGAAGATGTATACTCGAACTTGCAATCAACACAGCCAATATTATTCCGGAGCACTACGATATTTGATTTTCTTGTACTCTTCAGGGGATACGGAGATAACAACAACATGTTTGCACACAGCTGGTCTTAATGAAGCCTTTTTTTTTTGTCTAAATTCATGTGCAACGTACGTGAATATACATTATCTCTGAAGCGTTGGAGTGGTTTTAAAAAGTTTAAAATGCTAGACTAACATGTGTTTTATTACTGTCGAAGTGATTACTTCGGAAGTTTTTATAACATATGAACAAAATATAAGATGTTTATAATGATTGGATTTTCCAAAAAGATGTATCTTCTCCTTTCCTTTTTTTGCCGCCTGATGGTCATGTGATAACGCTCTGGCCTTTGGTGCTACAAGCTTCAAATTCGAATCCTGACTATGGCTTGTTTTTTAGTGGTTCGGAATCCACTTTAAACTGTAGGTCTCCATTTGTTTAGCCCTCATGTGCACAAAATGACTGTAGAGCGGCAAACCAAACCTTTCCTTTTTTTTAATATGATAAACATGGGACGTATAACTTCTGCTTATTTGCAAAAGAATTTATTAAAAATATAAACGATAGCATTAAACAAATGACATTAAAATATATTTTGTAGAAAATTTTTGTAATTAATTAATTATTTTATTAAAATTTAATCTCATTATATTTTAATAAAATTACGATAGCATTAAACAAATTTTATATTTTTAAAAATTAATTTTTATTTTAAAATTTAATTTTTATTTTAAAAAGTTAATTTTTCTGTTATTTTTCTCTATCTAGCTGATCTCACAATTATTTTGTTCTTTTACGATGAACTAATTTACCTTCATTCAACTGAATTAAATATTCGAGATATACTTGATCAAATAAATAAAATTTGACTTGGATATTCACTTATGTAGCAACTATAGAAACTTAATTACAGAAATTCCTAAGACTAAATTTTCAAAATGTAGATTCTAGTGGAAACTTCTTAGTAACTGAGTAACTTTTAGTAACTCAGTCGAATAGAAATTGTCTTAGCGAAAAACTAACCAGGTGATTTGGCTGTCCTTAAAGGTACTTTGTTACAATTACTACTGAATCTACTTAATTTTGAAACAGTGATAGTAAGGCATTTTACAGAAAAAATAATTAAAGCTTTTCCTCAAGCACTCTGATACAAGCAGGACAAAATAATTTTGATTAATTGTGAAAAAGAATGAGAAATATATTTATCTTCATCTATTTTCAAGATTTATAGTAACTATTTAATTTGCATTTTTAATTATTCAAGTACAATTTGTAATTCTGCATGTATTATTTCAGATTATCTAATAATTTAAAAACAAAGCTCCTTCTATTTAATACCGATTTCATTTCTTTCGTGAAATATCCTTTCACTATTGAGCTTAGTAATTGTATAATATAGTTACGTGAGCTGTTGTTATTGGCATGTTTTATGCGTAACACTGTGGTTAAAGTGCAGTACCATTCAAATTGTCATTTGTAATAAATATACTATTATTGATCGTAAATACAGTACCATTCAAATTATTCTAAACGAATTGAATAATTTTTACAAAAAAGGATTAGTTTCCAAAAATTTACAAAACGTTCCTTAATTTTTATAATTAAACTAAATACATTATCAAAATGATCAAAAGGGTTATACAAGATGGTGATTCCAAAGTTTGGAGTAAAAATAAAACACGATAAAAATGTTATATGGATCATAGAAATCAGAGCTTTGTAGATCAATATTTGCCGAACTACATGATTATATTACCTCAGTTCATACTTCGTTTGAGATTATCTTTAATTGCTTATGTTTAACATGCCTACCAAATCATCCCGTAACATAAGTACTATTATGGGGGCCTGATGACCGAGTGGCTAGCGCTCTGGGGCTCGGTGCCACAAGTTTCAGGTTCGAGTCCCGGCGGGGCCATGGATGTTTCTAGTGGTTCGGAATCCACTTTAAACCGTAGGTTCCGGTCTAACATGATCGTAGAGCGTTGCAGGGGTATTGTTATTCCGCGTCAGTAGCTTACCTTCAAGTTACACGCATCTCCTGGGTAGTGCTAAGTGAATAACGTCGGTGTAGCGCTTGCCTTGGCATAAAAGACAATTGTGTAAGTGTTTGTCAACTGCATTAGAGAAAGAAAATAAGTACTATTATGATATTATATTTGATAGAAAAGCACGACATATGAATTTTTGTACATTAAAAAATATACCTGCAAAACTTCAAAATGGTTTCTGAAGTTGTTTTTTTATGTAAGTAATATTTAATTACTTATGGGTGCTTCTCTGTAAGAAAATACCAAGAGATATTTCTGCAGGAGACCACCGAGAAAAATCTACAATAGGAAACCAACAGTATTATGTGACAGAGGGGTTTTGCAAAATATATATACAAACGAGTCAGAATGAAATTCTGTTATTTAAATACTATTTGTACTACCTACTTTAGGAAAATATTTGAACTAATTAAAATGCTTTGTTTAATAAACCCACATATTATATCTTACAAAAATATTTATTTTTAATTAAGATCTCAAATGAACTAAAAATATTTGTATAGCAGTACGTAGAAACAGTATTTCTCAGAGAGTTGTTAATTTAATTAAAAGTACTTTGTCTTATTATACGTAACAAAATATTTGTTTCAACTAAAATTCAACTCCATTATATTTTTTCCATACTACTGCTGTCAGATTAAATATTTAATTTTAACAAATGGAAGCCGAATCCGTTAAATTTATTTGGGAGAGAAATCCCATTTGTAATATAATCATCATATCCAAAAAATTTTCCCGGGGTTTCTACCATCTAAATATGAACTTTGTTTTTCCATTGAAGAGATGAAAATACCATATATAATCTCATTTAAACCAAAATTACTTAATTAAATTATAATATAATTAATTGATTATTCAAAAATAATATATATAAGAATTATATTTACCAGTAAATTAAATAAAATTCAGGCGTGGAACAATATTTAATAAGCATTTTTAATTTTTATGTACTCTTATCAACTGTGAGCATAAGCATAAAATATGATTTCTCTTGATTTAAAGATGGCTTCCTCGACATTTTTAAATCAAGGGAAATTAAAAGGGATTTTAAATTATTTGAGGGATTTAAATCGAGTGATTTTAAAATATTTGAGGCTCAATAATAAAATAAAAGATCTTTTATATTTAATCAAATAAATCTTTAAAAAATAATCAAAAAATCTTAATCAATAAGAATAAAAAAAAAAAAATTAAAAAATCTGAATCAATAAAATTCTTAAAAAATAATCAAAAATTCTTAATCAATAAAAATCTTTAAAAAAATCAAAAAATCTTAATCAATAAAAATTTTTTAAAAAATATTCAAAAAAATTTTAATCAATAAAATTCTTTACAAAAATATTCAAAAATTCTTAATCAATAAAATTTTTTATTAAAATAATCAAAAAATCTCAATCAATAAAAATCTTTAAAAATAATTAAAAAATCTTAATCAATAAATTTTTTTAAAAAAAATAATCAAAAAATCTTAATAAAATTTTTTTAAAAAACATTCAAAAAATCTTAATCAATAAAAATTTTTTAAAAAGTCAAAAAAATCTTAAAAATCTTTAATAAAACTGAAAAAATTCTACTAGACAAATATATATATATATTTTTTTGTTATAAGAGATACATGTATATGCTAAACATATCTGAAAGTACTACAATTTTTATTTCTAGTACATTGTAAAACTTGTTATGTGCTCTGCTTTGTAAAGCTTAGATACTTTGAACATATGTATTATTACAGTTTAAAATATCATTTGTAGCATACTATATGAAGGATTACATTTAATATTTTGAGCATTAAATGCATAATACTTAATTATCTTATTTACTTAAACAGAAATTAAAGATAGAAAAACTACAATTTTTACTATGCATGATGAACTCGAACTTGCTTTTTTTATTTTGTTTGTATATAATATGCTTATCAAACCTTTGTTATGTGGATGGACTAAAAAGAACTTTTAATCTAACTCTCAATCTGGCTGGGTACTCTAAGTACTTCTCTGTGGGTAAGCTCTGCTTTGTAAACAACACCATCTTGTTGTTAGGTGAGCAAACAGACCCGCTGAGCGTCGCAGTCTCTGCTGGCGGTCTATTAAATGGTCAGGCTAGGGATGTGACAGATTGCTTTTACCGTCCACTGCGTCCATTAAAGCGGACGTATCATAGAGACAGCTGCGCCTGTCACCATTCCGACCCATCCTGTGGAATAATTACTTATTTCTAAGAACTCGAGAAGCTGCCCTCCTACCAATTGACTACTAACCTTGCTTCGAGCTGCCTTTGTTGCTGTACTTCTAAGAGATAGAATGGATTCTGTGTCGAGTTGGTAATGAAAAGCTGGTTTAATTACATGAGCGACGGGAGAAGTGTACGTACTGGAATTGGAAGCAATAACAGAACAGATGTTTCCTTTAATGTATGCAGTTTTGGATTTGTATGGTGTGCTTGTGTGGGCTACTTGTTTGGCCGAGGTGTTGTAAGATGAATTCGGTAAATGTAGCTGTGCTTTGGAAATTTCTTGAAAGGCTATGATCGTTATGCCTTTCAAGAAACTATGAGCTATAGGGATGAATACGAATGGGGAGTTTAATTTGAGATCAAATATGATTTAAAATATATTGTTCGTATTAATATAATTAGATAAATGTTGAAAACTTAAAAATTCTATTGAAACCATTTATATATATATTTTTTTTACTTAAAACTTTATATGAAGAATTAATATAAGATTTTTTTAAATTATATAAGTATATTTACAATATATTTAGATTAAAATAAAATAATTTCGGCCGACGTTTTCGGTGTTTTCTTTTTTAATTTCATATTTGAATGAAAAATTAAATAGGTAATCAATTTGAATGAAAAAAATAAAATAGGTAATCAATTTTGAAAAATTAAAATGATTTGAATGAAAAAATAAAATAGGTAATTAATTTGAAAGAAAAATTAAATTGGTAATCAATTTTAATCAAGTTAAATAGGTAATATTAATTGGTTAATCAATCTATAGTTCATGAGACATTAGTTTTGACCATCGATTTGGCAAAAGACAAATTCCTCGTCAAGAGAACAATTTTTTTTTTTTAGGGTATCCTTGAATCAAGCCATTTTTTTTTTTCTTCAAAAGATGGAAGTGTTGCTTAGACAGGCCATATACCATTGTTAGAAAAAGTAGTTATCAAAAGATCAATGTCTGAAGAATATGGTAGATGGGGTAAGATATCTCATCAAAGCATTTTTCAATAGGTATCGCAAAATGTGTCCAAGCCTTATTTCGAACCATCCTGGCCATTTTTTTTCAATGGTTGGCTCAAACGCATCTATTGTAGTCAATAAAGTTCACAAGTAATTTTTCACCAAATTTTAACAGCTCATTTTTTTTTTGTTTACCACAGCACTTTTGGTCTTCTATCTAAATCACCATGTTTAACCATTTCTGGAAAGTTCTTTCAACTGGTGCATGTCTCTTGTAAATTTTCACGAGAATTCAATGCACTTCGGTTGCATTTTTCTTTCAATTAAAACAGAACAGTAAAATGGGCAAAGATTATTCTTTTTTTCAGTATAAATTTTGACATTTTCAAAGCTGAAAAATAACCATGTTATTTAAATTCGACAAAAAGACATACATTAATAATGAAGCCTAATGATATTTGTTTGAAATGAAATGTCAATCCATATTCATAATAATTATTATCACACCACCAGTTAGAAAACAGCAAAAATTAAGTTTAATACCGAATACACAACAAGCTAAGGAGTTAACATTAACAAAGGAGTATTTTAAAAATAATCTCACAATAGACTGATTAAATAACTAAATATTTTAGTTTGTTTCTATCATTTTAGTTGTTTGTAAAATTATCATGGATTAATCTTTTTTATCAAGAAGGAAAAGAAAAAAATTCATCAATTCATCATTTTTCATGCATAAAAGACAATAAGCAATAAAAGCATATCAAAGAATAAGCAATAAAAGGATATCTAACACTCTTGTTGAACCTAATTCTAGTAGATATACATTTTATACAACGATAGTTAATACTAAAAAGTTCATTTCATATGAAACAATCTAATGTCTCTTAAAAGGAAATTATGATATTTTATTCAATTTTTAAATTTGATTATGTTAATTTAAAAAAAAGTAATATTTATTTCACATAATAATAAAAAAAATATTTGCTTGAAACTTTAATGAAAGATTTTTATTCTTCTTACATTTTGAAAATGTATTCACTAATTGTAATTTATTCACAAAATGTATTAAATATGCCTTGTGTTCTCATTTACATTAAATATTTTTTAAAAAAAAAAAAAAAAGAAAATATTAGAGCAATAAAATTGGAATTATAAATTTCTAAACAATGCAAATTGCATTTTCATGACTTTTGAATGCGTTAATAAACAAATTGGAAACATTATAATATTTTATTTAGTTTGGAATATTTGCTTCTCCATTTATGTTATAATTCTAGTTAATGTTATTTTCTTTAAAAAGATAACTTATAAAAAGATTATTTTCGAAATGCGAATAGAATTTTAACACAAGGTACTTTTATCGTAATGTCTATAATTCCTTGCAGTATTTTGAATTAAAAATCAGTCTTAAAAGAAGATGATGTTCAATTTTTTTCACTGTATAGATTATAATTTCCATTATTTATGACAATTTAACTCAAAATATGAGGAAAATGTATCATTGCTATTATTATTTTTCTTAGTTGATACATAGATTGCAAAGATTATGTCCATCTTTATGTTAACGTATAAGACTTTATTTTTTATTTTACAGTATTTTAACGAAAATAATAAAAACAGCTTTTAGACTTAAAAAACTGGTCATTCCAACCTTTTTTGAATAGAGTGTTTAGATAACTCTCAATTGAAGCTCAGAATGTTGCAAACTCAGCAAAGTTGAAAAATGCTTTTAAAACTTTATGAAACAGAAAATTAAGTGGAGCCAAAAAGAAGTATTTTCAAAAGACGGTCAGTTTTTTAGTCATTTGTCACAGGATAAATAGTGGCGCCTAATACAAAGGCACCTGGAGGTTTGCATCCTTGTCCTTTTCTTCTCTAACCTAGTCGAAGAAGCTCCTGGCTGTCAGATCTATCCATGGTATAGACACGGAACTTTCGGCTCGCTTTCTTGGTTAAGGTTTTATTTTTTGTAACTCACAACTTTACACACTTTTCCCTAATAAAATAAAAAAACAATTTTTTAGACTTGTTTTGTCGTGTCTAACCTTCAGTATCCTGCAGTGCAAAAACGGACATCCTGTGAGTAATCTACTCATGGATGGAAGGGAAGGGTCAGCTTCTGTTGTAAAGAAGCCCCGGTAGGTAAAAGTCTGACTTGTCTTCATGACGCTGAAGAAGAAAGGCAGTGCCTTCCGAAGGGGGGGGAATTTTAGGGGGATAAATATGAACTTAATTTTTTTCCACCATTTGTGGCCATTGATAACGTCTACAAGGCAGCATATAGTGAGTGGATGAGAGAAATAAAAAAAAAAGGATGTTGATGTTTGAGATGTTTCCTAGGTTTTCGCTAATATGACAAGTAAATGTTACTCTTGCTCTAAATAGATACTCTTGAAAGTCATCTCTTAGTAATCATGATTTTCCCCCTAGTTGTTTTTGTGATGCATCTTGGGTATAACCGAAACAAACGACGACCATCTTATCTGCGGGAAACGATCTCCAAACGGATTAGTATTTTGAAAAGTATTAATTTTAAAACAGTATATGACTAAAACTGTTCGGTTAAATTCAGCATTTTCACAATTTAAATAATGGCACCAACAATATATGAATAATCTATATTCGTAATTTTCGAAAAGGTTTCCAGATCTTTCCATTTAAAAATCAAATAAAATCATCCGAATTTTAAATTTGTAAGAAATTTGTGCTTGATACTTTTTTTTGTTTATTTTATAATACATGTAAATTAATTTATATCATTGCTTGAATAGTTTGCATTATTTTGCTTTGGATAGCTACCAGGTACTTGAGATTGTACTTTTTCTATGTTTGTATTTTCAGAAAGCTTACAATTTCCAAATACCAAGTTCAATGTAAGAAAAAGGATACTCATTTGATTCTACGAAGCCTTTTATGCATTTTTCACGGGTTTTTTTTTCTCTCTCAGTAATACTACTAACTTATTACTTAGTATTCCCATGATTATAATCCCATTACCATTTCTCATATGTGGCAACAGATTGCCCTAATTCGAAAAATATTAGACAGCATAAGTATTCGGGACTTTAACATCCCCCGCTATTGAACTTATATACAGATTTTCAAAGAAGAAACGTGTTGTATCACACTCTCGCCAACACAGCATTGAAGAAGAGATTTTAAACCAGCTATTAACCGCAGGAGAGCTTGAATAGAACTTTTTTGTTGTATAGCAGCTCAGTTTCAAGCACTATCGCACTGTATTTGACTTATACAAGGTTTCCTGTCATGTTAAACACATACATAGTATAACATTAAAAATGTTACACGATATTCATACATATTTGTGCCACAAATGAGAAATGAGAGGCATTTATGATTATGGAATACTGCTATTGCCAAGCTGCTTTGTACTTTTTATCATATTTTCAAGTAACTGAAAAAAACTATCGCTCAACTTTACAAATCTATTCAATACTGCCACCATGATTGCTAAGTTAGATATATTTGTAATCTTTTATCATGTACAATGCACATTAAAGCGGCATTTATTACTTGTGGCAACGAATTAAAAGGTACAATTCGTATAGATACTTACCCGTACGGAATATATAAATCGTATAATTTCATATATCAAATATACTCCTGGTATAATATATGAAATACGACTCGTATAACTTTGTATATGGACTATACGACTCTGGTATAACTTTGTATTTGGATTATACGACTTGTATAACTCTGTATATGGATTATGCGATTCGTATAACTTTCGTATAGGAACAATACAACTCGTATAACTTCGTATATGAACTGTGCAAGTCGTATAATTTATTTTTAAGAACTCTAAAACTTGTGCAGTTCATATGAGCAAGAAACTATACAAGTGGTACAACTTCTTCTTATTTTGTCAAAAATAATTGTGAGGTGTCTTTGTATTACTGCATCAATAAATTGGCATATTGGCCTACTACAATTGTTTCAAAAAGTTTTGATCTTTTACCCAGAAAATTTGAGCTTTCCTCCGTTAGCCATATAGAAAATATATGTTTTCTTGTAATCAGAAAAAAAAAACTAAAAGGAAAAAATAAAAAGAATCAAACTGCAAATTTAAACATTTGCTTTTTGTCAGAATTTTGCTATTTCGAACTAACTCCATAACTTCCATAACAAAAGAAAGATCTTAACCACGAAAATGTTCTTTCTCTCTGTGTTGCAAACATCACGCTATGCGGGCGACAACATCTGATGCCAAAAAAAAAAAGAAAGCAACTCAAACGTGTTTGATATTTTATGTAACGGTTAGCCAAGAAATGCTGTTTTGGTTTTGGAAAGAATGTAGCAGATATATTGTAGGAGAACACGAGTTTTGCAGAAAAGAAAAAGAAATGGTTTAATGAAAGGAAATTTCAGAAATATCCTGAATCTATTTCCTTTTCTTCTTAAGTAAAGTTTGTTTGGGTAAGCAAAATGTTTAGAAGCTCGTTTCTTTTAAAATGCAAAAGGTATTTTGGAAATATCCTGATTTTTTAAAGTGTTGCTATTTATATTTTCCAGCGTTTTGTTTTTTCGGTTGTTTGACATTTCATTTAATGACTAGAATATTTTTATATTGTTTCTTTTATGTGACGGCAGTGCAAACAACTTCTGCAAAAGTTCTGTTATTTTCCAAAAATTTATTATTCAAAACTTTTTACAGTGAAATAATTTGTTGGTTTAGAAATACAAACTCTTACGAAACAAACTTTTCACAGAACACTGAACGTGCGTTTAATTTTATAAGAAAACAAAATTATCCTAATTAAAAAAACATTCACAATATTTTATAAAACTATTTATCAAAATTCTGTCCCTTTTTTAAGGATAAATATAATACATAATAGCACTTATTGGTCTTCTAAGTATCTATGATGAATCACTGGAGTCTCTATAATAATGTTAAGCCCAAAGTAAATAATTATCGATTGTCATTCAATGCCTATTCAACTGCCTAGAAGTGGGCTTCCTCCAAAGAAAACTCTTTGAGTGTAAGGGATACCATAGGAATTGTTCATTATATGTAGAAAATATATTAGGGGACAGTAAAAAATGTTGGCGAAGTTCACTGTAAGCAACCAAGGCGCTGAAGTAATTTTTTCTTTTTCATCCATTGATAAAAAGAAAAAAGAGTTATCTTGGTGCATGGTAATACTAAATTCCACGTTGCAAGAGTAACTAAGAATCTCCTACATGTATTTTGATGGAAAATTATGCTTCACCCATCATATTTATATGAAATATACAACTCGTATAGCTTCTTGCTTATATGAACTGTACAACTCGTATAACTTCTTGAACGTATGAACTATAAAAAGTGGTATAACTTCTTCGATTTTGTTGAAATTAATAATGGTCTACTACAATTGTTTCAAAAAGTTTTGAGCTTTTCTCTGGGACATTTGATCTTTGTCCCTTTAGCCATATAGGAAATATATGTAATCAGAAAAACTAAAAGGAAAAAAAAACTCAAATCACAAACTTAAACATTTGCTTTTTGACAGAATTTTGCTATTCCGAACTATGTCTATAACTCCTATAACAAAAGAAAGATCTTACCGCGAAAATGTTCTTTCTCTGTGTAGCAAATATCACGCTATGCGGGCGGCAACATCTGATGCAAAAAAAAAAGAAAGCAACTCAAACGTGTTTGATATTTTATGTAACGGTTAGCCAACAAATGCTGTTTTGTTTTGGAAAGAATGCAGCAGAAATATTGTAGAAGAACACGAGTTTTACAGAAAAGAAAAAAGAATGGGTTTAATGAAAGGAAATTTCAGAAATACCCTGAATCTATTTTCATTTTCTTAAGTAAAGTTTGTTTGGGTAAACAAACTGTTTAGAAACTTTTTTTCTTTTAAATGCAAAAGGTACTTTGAAAATATTAAATGTACTTGATTTTTTGAAAGTTTTGCTGTTATATTTTCCAGCATTTTGTTCTTCGGTTGTTTGACATTTCATTTAATGATTAGAATATTTTTCATGTTGTTTCTTTTATGTGATGGCAGTGCAAACAATTTCTGCAAAAGTTCTGTTATTTTCCAAAACATGTATTATTCAAAACTTTTAAAGTGAAAGAATTTATTGGTTTTGCAGGTTTTAGAAATACAAACTTTGACAAGACAACCTTTTCATAGAACACTGAACATATGTTTAGTTTTATAAAAAGTTAAAATTATACTAAGTGAAGAATTTCAAATATGTTTTAAAGCTATTTATCAAAATTTTGTTCATTTTTTAAGGATAATTATAAGATATAATAATATTTATTTATCTAATTATCAATAGATTCTTTATAATAATGTTAAGCCCAACTGAAAATAATTCTCAGCTGACATTCAAGGCCTATTCAACTGCCTAGAAGTGGCCTTCAAAGAAATTCTTTGAGTGTAAGGGGACACAATAGAAATTGTTCATTATAAATAGAAAACATATTAGGTGACAGTAAAAAATAATGGCGAAGTTCACTGTAAGCAACTAAGATGCTTAAGAACATTTTTGTTGGAAAAACGACCTTTATTGATAAAACTTTTTACAGTGAAAGAATTTATTGGGTTTGTATATTTTATAAATATGAACTCTCAAAAGACAACTTTTTTGCTGATCATTGAATGTATGTTTTTAATGTTATAAAAAAATAAAATTATCCAAATTAAAAAAATTCAAATATTTTATAAAGCTATTTATAAAAAATTTGGTTCAATTTGCTTAAGAATAAATATAAGACATAATAACACTTATTGATCTTCTAAATATCTTTGATGAATCACTGGATTTTCTATAATAATGTTAAGCCCAAAAGAAAATAATTCTCAGCTGTTATTCAAGGCCTATTCAACTGTCTAGAAGCGGTCTTCTTTCAAAGAAAATTCTTTGAGTGTAAGGGATACAAAAGGAATTGTTCATTATATATAGAAAATATATTAGGGGGTAGTAAAAAAATAATGGCCAAGTTCACTGTAAGCAGCTAAGATGCTGAAGAAAATTTTTCAGGAACAACGACGTTCGCTGAATAAACAGAAAAAGAGTTATCTTGGTGCATGGCAATACCAAACCCGCGTTTCAAGAGTAACTAAGAAACTCCTACGAGTATTTCGCTGCGAAATTATACTTCACTCATTATATTCTTCTCAGATTATCCCCCTTTTAGAAACTTACAGATTCGTTTTACAGGCTGAGAAGAGTTAGGTAAAAGCAATTTAAGGCAATTTTAGGCAAATTTGCAATTTAAAGAAAAGGTGAATGTTAAAAATTTATGCATATTGAAGATGTCATTAAAAGATTGTTGACTATGAAAATGATTAAATAAATGCATTTTTGTAAATTTCCGATTTTATTTCCTTCGCAAAAATGTGCCAAATTTTTGTTACAACCTGATATACGAAACCAAACGATAGCATTAATAACATTTTATTCAACATAATAACAATGTTTTGAAAATATTGTACATTTAGGTTGCAAAAGAAATAAATGAACCAAAACCTTTCTTTGACTTCCAATTTATGTTGCATTTGCAATGTCTTTATTCTTAGAAATAAACCTTCACTTTAATATCCTTTCTACCTTGTTATGTTCTATGTATATGATGAAACTCTGTACAAAGTCTCTTTTCTTTCACCTCACAACACACAAAATATTTTCTGGAAGAAATCGAAATGAGATTATAGAAGGCGAACTTTTTGACTCGTCTTATAACCTATCTTCTTAAATTTTTGCAACATCTTATTGAATATATCAAAAGAAGACGTACCTTGTAATTCTAGGAAAAGTTTTTGAAGAAACTATTTTGTATATTTCATGGAGTAAACATTTCATCATCTTTCTGATTGAAAGAATAAACGAAAGTTCTTCCTTTCAATTTTGGACTTAGGTGGCACGTAGGTGGAAATTTCTGATGCAAGTATTTCATAAACTACTTCAACAATGATCCACAAAATAACATTACTTTTTTTATAGATCTCTCTTCTTTATATACATTAATAAACTATGTCTGTTTTCATAATCTATTTCTGTAGAATGTCCGTAAACTTCTTTAAGATCATTCTGCATGCAGGGAAAATGAGGTATGGTAAAATCCACCAAAAAGAACAAAATTTGCACTGGAACCTTAGGGTAGCGTCTCCTTCAAAAGCATAAAACTTCCCAACTTTAAAAGTAAAATAAATGAAAAGAAAATTAATAAACTTTTGGTTATTGTGTCACATTCAGATCAAATGGAGACTCAAACACATTTTGCTATTAATCAATGTACATTATCAATAATGTATTTTCTGCAAAATATAAAGAATGTATTTAGTTAAAATGAATTTATGCAATTAAAAAGTTTTGTTAAATGAAAATTTGGGAGGATGTCCTTTATTTATGAGTCTAATAAAAAAAAAAATGTGAGTATTTGACCTAAGAAATACTTGTAGAAATTCAAATAAAAAATGTATATGTTTTAATAAGATTCCTGGTAAGTAATGAATCTTTTGCTATTTATTTTAAATAATTCTAATAGATTATGAATAATAATAAACAATATTGTTTTCAATTCAACAAAGAAAAATTATGTATGCAGCGTAATTAGTATTATTAAGTATACTAAAGTATTCAATGTAATTACGTATTACATATTTACTTATACAACGTAATTATACAACAGTAAAAAATTTACTTAAGAAATTTAACTACTTAAAGAAATTTAATTATACTTGAAAAAATTACAAACATCTTTCGTAATTAAGTAGAAAACATTATCTTCCTCTATTGATTTTGTTTAATTGAAATAAAATATAAAAATTAATTTGAATATTTTTTAAACTTGACAAAGATATGCCATATTAAAGCAAACGAAATGAAAACGACAGCCAAATAAAAATGCTACATATCCAAAAATTAAAAAAAAAAAATGCTGCATATCCAAAAATTAAAAAAATGCTGCATATCCAAAAAAAAAAAATGCTGCATATCCAAGAATTAGAAGGATACCCATCATTTATGAATCAAAGTGTTTGTAAATAATAAGATAGGTAGACATTCGGATCAATAAAAAGATTGAATTTCTGATGATTGAACCATTTTCTAAAATCCTTTAATCTTATTGCACTTTTTATGATGAAATACCATTTCTGTTCGTCAGCCAGTCAATTCTTCAGGACAGTGTGAAGGCAAACCTTCCCGTTTAAAGAAATTGAACCTAATTTGTATGTTTTATTTAAGGAAACCTAGGCAACTCAATTATGTTTATAAGAGTATTAACGTAAGATTTCTCGATATCTATGGTGATAACTCTATTTTTGAAACAGTGACTACATAATAAAATGCATTAATGATTACCATTTTTCCCACATTAATTTCTATACAATTTTTTATTGACAAAAGATTTTTTTTCATTAAGAGTTAAGTGGTCTGATAGTCAATTGGCTAATGCTCTTTCCTTTGCTTGTCTCCACAAGCTTCAGATTTGAATCTTGCGGGTGACACGGATGTTTGTAAATGTTCGGAATCTACTTTAAACTGTAATCCCCAGTCTAATTACTCCATAAGTTTACAAAAAAAAAAATGACCCTAGAGCAACAAACCAAACTATTAAGAGCTAAATTTATGATTTTAATATTTATTGTTTCATATTGCATCAGAATTATAAACGCATTTTTTTAAAAGGTTAAATTAAGCTTGTTTTCGAACGCTAAACACTTTGATCTAAAGTTATTCGCCATTAAAATTGCTGAATCAGCATTAGCAAGAGTACAACACAAGAGGTTGCTGTGATTTGTCACAATCATTATGAAATAAAACCCTAATGTATGGCATCAGATTGACGCTAATCCTGCTTGTGTCAAACGGAAGGACCTTTTGGCTTACAGATGTATCGTGTAGCAACATAGTAGAGAGGTTTCAGTTCAGTTTGGAGCTTTTGGTTTGGGTTTCATTATTTGATTATTCGAACCCGGTTCTACAGTTCGTAAATCCAACGCGTTATTCACTAGGCCTTCCGAGCCAAATAAGGTAAATAAAGAAAAATAGTTTTATTCAAACCTCTGTTAAAAAAAATTATAATTCAGAGTAGTAGAATCAAGTTTATTTCCTGGTAACTAAAATTTACGTATCTTATTCGAAGCGTTAAAAAAGAAAAGAAAATTCACATTGGCTATTCGAAATCGAATCTCTGTCAGGAAACAGATCTTATAATGTATGCGTTTAGCCTTATTTTGAATTGCAAAAATACTTTTCTCATCTACTTTCTACACTATTATTTTCCGCTTTCTGCTTGTGAACATAAAAGATTTTTTATTAAATCTTACTAGATACTACTTTTATTAGATTTAATAGTAAGTAGCTTATGCATTTTTACAGTTTGTCTTATCTTCGGTAACTACTTATTAACATTAATTGATGAGGCCTTTTTTTTTTTTCTCCTAAAAAATCAAGACGCGTATTTTCCTTATCAAGAGCCATTCTAAAGTGGAGGGAATTGTTTTGACTTCTATTGTATTGTATTGTATTGGATTTACTACTAATGCAGTTGTATTGTTTTTTTGCATGGCCATTAGTAAACAAAGTTATGTAGTTAAAAATTCATTTATAGATTTCAAATTTTTGACTTATGGAATACCGATGCATTTATGTTGTTGTTTCTTATCCCACTTGGCTGGCCAAGCCCACGAGCCCATACTGATGGGGAAGGAAGCAGCTTCTGTTCTGATGGAGCACCGTAGGTAGAAATCTGACTTTGGCTCCGTGACGCTCTTACAATCATGGGAGACCGGGATCTACGGTTTACAGTGGATTCCGAACCACTACAAACATCCATGGCACAGCCGGATTCGAACCCGAAACCTGTGGCACTGAGCGCCAGAGCGCTAGACACTCAGCCATTCAGGTGCATTTCGATGCATTTATAAATCTGAATACATTTATAAAATATAAATAAATACATAAATATGAATGTAAAAATATAAGCCAATATTTATATATTGTGCAATTATTTTTAGTTAATAATGTGCCAGTTTAAAGTGCATTATTTCTGATAAAACATCAGAAACAAATATTGATGTTCACTTGTATCTTATACTTCATCATGAGGAAATCTCATCTTATTAAACCATTTTCGGACGCGTTAATAAGTTACTTACTTTCCTTTATATGTTAAACGGATTTTTGCCAATATCCTCTTAACAAACTGTAAACAAATTTGTTTGCGAAAATTTCTATAATATATTTGGATTTGAACTAATGACTCTCAGATGCATTTAGACTCATGCAAGGAGACACTTCTGCTAAATAACAGTAACTGCGAGTGTGTCATTCGATAAAGGGGCGAAACATTGTACAATGGGAAGAGAGACACATAATCAACGTCGGAGCTTGAAAGACACGTTTCAGTAGAGCTAATGGGGGATGCACGAATTCGACAGTGGATGCTCACAGGCGGAAGTCCATTATTTGGAGACAGATGGGTCATTTGATGCTCTAATCCCCTGAAGAGATGAAACAATCACGATTCCTGAAATTTTCATCGCCGATTTCCTGTCCCTACAGGAATCTTACTATGTGATCGCGATTCTTTGATGTAGGATTGCAGCGAGTATAATGGGAGATTGAAAAAGGGTTCTCAGTCTTTATTGGAGAGCTGAAAAAAGTGGTTGAAAGGAATTGAGAAGGGATTTGGGGATAAATTGGTGAGGAGAGTGAGTGTTTTCCATTGAAAAGGGAATGGTTTGCTTAATGTTCATCGGCTCTGAAATTAGAAAGCGTGTATTTTTTTATCTTTATGGTTTATTAATGGTTTCTGAAAGACTTGTGTTCCTGTTGATTTGTGTGATATTCTTGGATGAAATATTTTTATCTGTCTTTTTAAAAGTTATTTAATGCTCTTGCTTTTCAAACAGTTTTTGTATGTATTTATAATTTTTTTTTAACTAATAAAATATATTCTTTAATTTCAACATAAATTTGTATTTGTTCTAGAAATTTATTTGAATAAAATTACATTATTTTTTAAAAGTATACGAAGCGAATTTAACATAGTTTCAAGCATCACCTCTAATATATAGTAGAATATAACTGGGTTTCTATCCACATGATAAATACGCGACTGTACAATTTAAAATCATTTAACATAGCGTGTGACGACAATTTTTTAAATTGGCAATATTAAAGAGTCCACATCCAAAAGAAAAATGAATTCGTAATATTTTTGTAAAATTAAAATTGAAAAATAGAAGTATATGGTTTAGAACGACTTTTAGTCTGTATGTCTTTTTACACTTTATGTCTAGCAACAGCAGGATGTCTATGATAATAATAATAATGTCTAGCAATAACAATATGTCTATAATAATAATAATAATAATGTCTACGATGTTTCATTTGTTTAAATTCGAAATATTCCCTTACATCTAATTGACGGAAAATAAAATTTCTTAAAACCAATCTCCGATCGGTCTTATGATACTAATAACTGCTGCAGCGACTAATGAGATCGAATGCATTTAGACGCATGCAAGGAGACACCCTGCTTACTAGTAAGTGCGTTACTCGATGAAATGGCGAAACATTGTACAATGGGAAGAGAGACACATAATCAACGTCGGAGCTTGAAAGACACGTTTCAGCACAGCTAATGGGGGGATGCATGAATTCTGCACTGATGCTAGCAGGCGGAGGTCCATTATTTGGAGACAGATGGGTCATTTGCTCTAACCCCCGAAGAGAGGAAACAATCACGATTCTGAAATTTTCATCGCCGGTTTCCTGTCCTGCATAATCCTACTGGGTAATCCGCGATTCTCTGATGTAGATTGCAGCGAGTAATGGAGATTGAAAAGTGTTCTCAGTCTTTATTGGAGAAGAGGAAAAAAGGGGTTGAAAAAGGAATTGGAGAAGGGATTTAGGGATAAATTGATGAGGGGAGTGAGTGTTTTGCATTGAATGGGGAAATGGATTTCTTAATGTTCTTCGACTCTGAAATGAGAAAGAGTGCATTTTCATCTTTAAGATTTATTAATGATCGTCGAAAGATTGTTTTTCTTTGTTGAGTTTGTGTCATATTCTGAGAGGAAATTTATATTTTTATCTGTCTTTTTTTTTAAAAATATTTAATGCTTACTCTGATCAAAAAGTTTTTGTATATATTTATATTTTATTTTATTTTTTTAACTAATAAAATAAATTTTAACATAAATTTAATCTTTTTCTTTTAATTTTAACATAAATTGTATCTTTACTAGAAATTTATTTGAATAAAATTACATTATTATTTTAAAAACTAGTACGAAATGAATTTAGCATAGTTTTAAGAATCACCTTTTGATTTCTAGTGTGTATATAACTGAGTTTTTTCCATTTCCATTTTTTTTCCAAACAAGATGTCAATAATAATAATAATGTCTAGCAATTGCAAGATGTCAATTAATAGTAATAATGTAGGGCAATAGCAGGATGCCTATAATAATAATAATGTTTAGCATTGCAGGATGTCTATATTAATAATAATGTCCGACAGTAGCAGAGGCCTATAATAATAATAATATAATAATAATAATGTAGGGCAATAGCAGGATGCCTATAATAAAATAATAACAATAGCAAGATGTCTATAATAGTAAAAATAATAATAATAATAGTGTCTAGCAATAGCAGGATGTCTGTAATACTAATAGTAATAATTTATATCGATAGCAAGATGTCTATAATAATAATAATAATGTCTAGCAATAGCAGGATATCTATACCAATAATAATAATGTCTACGATGTTTCATTTATTTAAATTTTCAGTATTCCTTGCATCTAATTGATGGAAAATAAAATTTCTTAAAACCAATCTCCGATCGGTGTCTTATGATGCTAATAACTGCTGCAGCGACTAGTGATGTCGGATGCATTTAGACGCATGCAAGGAGATACCTCTGCAGCATAATAGTAAGTGCGAGTGTGCTACTCGATAAAGGGGCGAAACATTGTACAATGGGAAGGGAGGCACATAATCAACGTCGGAGCTTGAAAGACACGTTTCAGCAGAGCTAATGGGGGATGCATGAATTCTGCACTGGATGCTCGCAGGCGGAAGTCCATTATTTGGGAGACAGATGGGTCATTTGATGCTCTAATCCCCGAAGAGATGAAACAATCACGATTCTTGAAATTTTCATCGTCGGTTTCCGGTCCTGCAGTAATCCTACTATGTGATCGCGACTCTTTGATGTAGGATTGTAGCAAGTATAATGGGAGATTGAAAAAGAGTTCTCAGTCTTGATTGGAGAGGAGGAAAAAAGTGGTTGAAAGGAATTGGAGATAGGATTTAGGGATAAATTGATGAGGAGAGTAAGTGTTTTGCATTGAAAAGGGTGGAATGGGTTTTTTTTAATGTTCGTCGGTTCTTGCATGAGGAAGAGTGTATTTTTATCTTTATGGTTTATTAGTGATTGCTGAAATTATTTTCTGTTGAATTTGGGCCATATTCTTGGAGAAATTTGTATTTTCATCTGATTTTTTTAAATGTTATTTAATACTTCCGCTTAGCTTTTGAAAGCTTTCAACAGTTTTTGTATATATATCTGCAATTTATTCTTTTAAACTAATAAAATATATTCTTTTTAATATTAACATAAAATTGTATCTTTTCTAGAAATTTATTTGAATAAAATTACATTACAATTTTAAAAACTAGTACGAAGAAAATTTAGCATAGTTTTAAGAATCACCTTTTAATATCTAGTGTGCATATAGCTGGGTTTTTTCCATTTCCATTTCTTTCCAAACAAGATAGGATGTCTAGGAATAGCAGGACGTCTATAATAACAATACTGTCAAGCAATAACAAGATGTCTATATTAATAACAATGTCTAGCGAAAGCAGGATGTCTCTAAAAATAATGTCTAGCGATAGCAAGATGTCTCTAATAGTAATAATGTCCATCAATAACATTATGTATATAATAATAATAATGTCCATCAATAGCAGGATGTTCATAATAATAATAATGTCTACGATGTTTTACTTGTTTAAATTTGAAATATTCCGTACATCTAATTAGTTTTAAGAAATTTTATTTTCCATCAATCTCCGATCGGGTTCTTATGAGGCTAATAACTGCTCCAACGATTAATGATCTCGGATGCATTTAGACGCATGCAAGGAGACACTTCTGCATAACAGCGACTGCGAGTGTGTTATTCGATGAAGGGGCGAAACATTGTACAATGGGAAGAGAGACACATAATCAACGTCGGAGCTTGAAAGACACGTTTCGGCAGAGCTAATGGGGATGCACGAATTAGGCACTTGGTGCTCACAGGCAGAAGTCCATTATTTGGAGACAGATGGGTCATTTGATGCTCTAATCCCCAAAGAGATGAAACAATCACGATCCTTGAAATTTTCATCGCCGCTTTCCTGTCCTACAGTAATCCTACTAGGTGATCGCGATTCTTTGATGTAGGATTGCAGCGAGTAGTGGGAGATTGAAAAGAGTTCTGAGTCTTTATTGGAGAGGAGGGGAAAAGTGGTTGAAAGGAATTGGAGAAGGGATTTAAGGATAAATTGATGAGCAGAGTAAGTGTTTTGCATTGAAAAGGGTGGAATGGGTTTTCTTAATGTTCGTCGTTTCTTAAATGAGGAAGAGTGTATTTTTATCTTTGTGATTTATTAATGATTGCTGAGAGATTTTGTTGTGTTGGGTTTGTATCTTATTGTTGGAGTGGAGATTTATATTTTTATCTGTCTTTTTTTCAAAAATATTTAATGCTTACTCATCATCAAACAGTTTTATATATTTGTAATTTATTTTTAACTAATTAAATGTATTCTTTTTTAACTTTAATTTAAAATTGTATCTTTTAGATATTCGAATAAAATTATATTTTTAAAAAGCAGTACGATGCAAATTTAATAAATTTTCATGCAGCACCTTTTATTATCTGGGGCGAAAATAACTTTTTTTCAATATGATAAATATGCGATTGTACAATTTAAAAACATTTAACATTGCGTGTGATAACAATTTATTAAATAGGGCCACATTAAAGCGTCAAGATATATTTGTAATATATTTTTCTAATATTGAAATCAAAAATAAAAAATATATTGTTTGGTTTAGACTTTTAATCCAAAATTTCCGCACTCACAAATTTGTTGATTAAATGATTTTTCCGTTAAGATAAAACTTTGGAAATTAAAATATAAAAGCTTATTTGAAAGGATATTAAATATTCAAGGTTATTAATTTACTCAAAGCTAAAACATTTTTTAAAAATTATAATTGTTTTTAAATATTTGAAAATTACAGAAACTTTATAATTAACTCATTTACTTCAAAGAGAGTTTCTTTTTTAAATTATAATATTATACCTATTGAGTATTATGATAACTATTTCTAGATAAAGAAAGCCTCAGAGAGCTGTTAATATTTGGTATATATAAGCAAGATGAATGGTTATGAACATTACTGGTATAAATGGATTGAACCAATTTAATTAGAGATTTTAATGTAAGACTTTCTTTTTTTTTTTCTTTTTTTCTTTTGTTTCTTTTTTATAACAAAAGAATTATTGTTTTTTAATCCAAGTTGAGATATGCAAATTTTTTTTTAATTTGTATGCAGTTTTCTTCTTTTAATTATGAATGTCTTTCGTAAAAATGTATGTAAATGTATTGATTCTTTTAATTTTTGCATGTTTTTTAAAATTTTTTTTTAGAAAAGAATACATAAATATATTTCATCAATAGCATTTAATTACATTTGGGAGCAACAAAATAAAAAAAACATTAATTAATCTAAAATTAACTTACAAAAAAAGTTTAGCATGACAATTCATACTATATTATCCATAAATTTGTAATAGGATTATTTATAAGTGTTGTTTTTTTTTTATAAAATTTTAGTTCCTAAAAGTAAAATAAATTTAAGATGACCTACATATATAAGATACCACATATTTTAATAACAAGAATACAAGACAAGAAATCTATTAAAATATTATTAAAACAAAAGAAAAAGAATTTTGTAATTCCAACGACTGGATTCTAACATTCTGAGAAGTATTAAATTTTCAAATTCTGATGGTAACCACTTTGACGTTTCATAAATATATTTGCAAAATCTTATTTTGAGAAGAATACAAAAGAAATAACAGACAAAATGATATTTTTTTTTTCGTGGCCATTCGTTTAAAATCCCTACTCTTTGAAGGGTCTAAAAGAATTTAGCAAACTTCGTTTTGACAACGAATGTCACAGACAGTATTTTTCTCTTTCTTAAAAGCATAAATATTTTGTTACCAAAATCAATAATTTGTGTTTTCAGCCAGTTTTCAAGGACTGTAGAAATATTTTCTATAAACATTTCTAGTGTCACATAGCTCCTGGCACATACAACTTTTTCTTGTTTTCTGCTTGTGTGCATTAGGAAATTAATTTCTATTTACAGAAAACGGAATATAAATAACCCCTTTTCTCATTAACAAAGCATTTGTGTATATATATAACAAGGTCATTACTTCTGACTCAATAAACAGTTTTTTGGTTATATATATAGATTATTATATATAAGCATCTATAAGGCTGTTGTTGATTGATTCTTGTTTTCGTATTGCTTTTGAAATTGCTTACAAATTCAAAGACAAAAGTCATTATTTTTCTTGATTTGCATAATAGCTAATATGAGCTAATTAGCGTAATATGAGATAATTAAAGTAGTATGAGCTAATATTTCGGTTTAAAATTAGAAAGTAATAAAGTGTAGAAAATTATTTATTGAAGTATACTTTTTATTTCGTTATTTCAAGAAATTTAGTCTATTTCATTATAAACTGAAACCCAAGAAAATATTTTTACGTTAAATTTTAAAAATGGTTTCTATATCTGTTCAAATTGGACCATATCTATTGTACATTTATGGCGTAACAGAAAATTAAAAATAGTGTTTTTTTTTTTTTAAATACATACATAGTATTTACAGAATGTATAATATAACCAGTAATTTTTTATAAACTATTTTAAATTCGTCTTTGGAATAGAAAACACATTAAGTGTTTTATTTAAAAAAGTAACACTTTTATGATACGCTGTGCTACATAATATTAGAAAAATTACCACTGATTAGTTAGAAATATTACCACTATATTCAATAATTCAATGTTTCACAAGCTTTAAAACACAGTACTTAAGAAGGCATGATAGATTTGCTACAAAAAATCAAAAGTCTCTAAATAAATTGAAAAGTATAAGGTCATGAAATTTTTATCAGCACAAGCTTTAATTACCATCTTTTTTAAAACTATTAATAATTACTCTCTTGACATTCATAAAAGGTTTATCCTGGAAAAAGGATTTAAATTTTGGTACATTTCGAAATATTTAACATTAACTAGTCAAGAATTCTGAATTTTAAACCATTAAAAGTTCTTACTCCATTAGCAACAAAACATCCAAAATAACAAAATAGCCATTTCTGCTTTGATTTCTTAGTCAAAAATTTTCACGAAAGTAAACTTAAAAGCAAACGATCCAGTTCTGGGAATTTTGATTATGAATTATTAATTTCTTTTATGCATTACCTACATGCTTGTTAATTTGTTAAAATAAACATCCTGCTTAAACATCTTCTTGTATTAGTAAATAATATCTCTGTTACCAGGATATTTTTTAAAAAGTTAGAAAAAAAAAAAAAGAAAAGTTAACAAAATTTCTTTTGTTCATAAGCATTCAAAGATAAAAAAAAAAAATAATAAAGATCACAGCTATAAAATTATTTTGTTAAAAATTTTCATTAAATCTCTGTAATAATCATGATCAGTATATTTCCTTTTTTGTAATCAATAATGATTCAGTATCTAAAACAACATTAAAATTTGAAAAGTGAATTTCTTTGCCTGTAACCTCAACAGATCTGAGCCCACACAATAAAAGGCAAATTAATATATTTAAAATATTAATAGTATATCTTCTTTTTTTATAATTAATGATTCAGTATTTATAGCATATATAGTATATATTTTTTTTTTTTAAATCAATAATTATTCAGTAGCTAAAACAACATTAAAATTGAAAAGTGAATTTCTCTGCCTGTAACCTCAACAGATCTGAGCCCACGCAATAAATGCAAATTAATGGCAATTCAAATATGCACCTCCAAATTAAAATGCCTCTGATTAGGAAATCATTTTCTGATTATATCCTCGCCATTATCCCAATCTTTCAGCCACAAGCCATCAGTTCGATTCGAAGACATAACATATTTCAATTCCATTTGGACTGAGAAGTAGGTGTGCACTTGGAGCAGGCAGCACTGGGTATCGACACTTCTAGAATGGAATTCAATTATCGAAGAGTGGAGAATGAGATAATTAAATCTCTTCCTCTCCCAAATGTTAGTGAAGATAACTCTGGAGAATTCTCCATTGAGCGTAGAAAGCTCATTAACAACCCAATTAAATCATTTTTTTGCGAACGAGACCACACTGGATACTTCAGACAAAGGAAATGAATCCTGTATAGCGAAGAAAAGAATCCTCTGATTTTTGAATGAGAGAATCTCTGGAGATAAAGAAGATGTGAATGAATTTTCGGCGATAAATAATCGACGCTTTTGTTATCCATCTTGTAAAAGATTAACCAATTGGATCAGTTACAAATTGATTTTATTGTATGTTTCAGCTATTTGCTTACATAGTTCTCTAATGCTGAGGTTAAAATAAAGCGTTTTACTTCTTTTTGCACGATTAACCATAAAAAAAAGAAGATTTGCACGAAGTACCATTCCTAATATAAACAAATATTTTCAATTATTTTAACATATTTTGCAAATAATTCAGTTGCATAATCAATTTTAATCTCGCATATTTTTGTAAAAAGTTTTTGTCATATTTTGCGCATATTTTTGTAGAAATATACAAGATTAGAAAAGTAGGTGCGAAATAATAATAATCCTTCGCAGCAGAGAGTGCGATTTATAAATTCAAAGGATTATTTATGCATCATTTAGTATTGGTAAGTGTTATCCAACAGAAGACGAGTCCCTCATTTAAAGATCAATTTTAGTTCTCTCTATAAACACATCGAAGTTTCATGTTCCTCTAATGCCAATGAATAAGTCAGATGGATATGAAGAATTGATGACTTCCGCAATTACTTAGAAGGGTAATTTATCTGCATTTGCATGCCTTAAGACAGCAAAATCGAAATATTTCCATCAAGAAATCTATTATTGATCCTAGATGCATATACACGCTATTACTTACCTTAACATTGCATATAAAAGTATTAACAAAAAAAAAAACATATGTATTAACTGCTATTGGTATTGGAGTTAGTGAACAAACATTCTATGAAAGATAATGTCCATTTTATAGTGTTCAATAAAAAATGCCTGGTCATCAAGCTGAGAGCTTCGTCTATTAGAAAATTGCAAGTAAAATAATTACAATTTAAAAAAGAAAATTTTCGATCAGATATTCTTTTTATTCTAATGTATCTGTTTGCAAATCTCTAATATTAATTAATCTCCAGTATTCTAGTTTCTGAAAACCATAACTATGGCGCACATTGCTCGAGGATTAGAACCATTGTTCTCCTATACACGAAATCCGTCATTACCATAGGAAATGGGTTAAAGGAGTACTTGTCCTCTTTACTGGTGTGTTGTAAAATGGAAGAACTGTCACAGATTTTTGAGTTTTGAATTATTTGATATTTTCATTTTATTTTATTTTATTTTTAATATGAAAGATTTTTCTTTAGTTGATTGAATCCTGAGACTTTCTGATAAGCAATATGATAGACAACAGATGATGTATAGCTTTAGTGTAGCCTAGATTAAATTAATGATTATAAGATTTCCTATACTTTTATTCAGAAGTGTTGAGTTTAAAGTTTTATGGATGAAACTTTTTAAACGCTTGCAGGTAGGCATACTGAAAACAATCAACTCCCGTGCTTCTTTTCATTAATATAATATACTTGCATTCATTGGAGTTTGAAAAATTAATTCTGAAGAGGATAACAATAAATATCATTCAGATGTGATTTTGTGAGATCAGAGCACATTTTTAACTCGCCCATCCATCTTTTATTTTCTGAAGCGTCTACCGTGAAGAACTTCTCTTTCACGTTGGTAGATGATGGATAGTACTTTAGTATATGATGGATCACTCATTTTTGAATTCCTCTTACGTTTAGTGAAAATATGGATCATCGTTTACGTATCTTTTGTCAGCAAGCAATAAAATTTACATGCCTTACCATATATAGATAGGATAAGATGGACATTTTATCCCTGTTTAAAGATATTGATCAACTTTTATTACAACAAACAAAAGATATAAGAAATATGTTTTACATATTCGTAATTTTTAATTTTTCAAAAAGGAATATCCTTTTTGATTAATTTTATAAATGTCAAAATGAGAAAACTAATACATAAACTGATGAATGGTGGGAGTAGCTGTAAATAAAACAAGTAATATAAAAAAAAAATTAAGTCAATTCCTACTTTTTTTCACTATATTGCAGAAAAGTATTTTGCAAATAAAGTTGAAATTTTCCTGTTGCATATGGCGCCATCTATTATTAGATACATGTAACTTAAATCTAAAAAAAATTTTAATTAATTAAATTTAATTAATGAATTAATATTTGAAAAACTGTATTAACATCAAAAAAATGTATTTGAACTTGAGGGGATAAATAAAAAGTATTCAATAAAACGACTGAAAATTTGAACAGGATATATATAGAGAGAGTGAGAACTAATAGTAGGAATTGAAAATAGCAGACTTTGTGTAAAAAAATCATAATAATTATTATATAGTTATAATTATTATGATTTTTTTTTATGTAATTCATTCATTAATGATTCACTTTTGGAACATAAAAATACGCGCTAATAAATATTTCACATTAAATCGATATTCGTTGCTTTCTTTTTTGATCTTTTAAGACGATTTGATATTGCCAGCAGAGGTGAGGCCAAGTTGTCTATAACTTTGGAAAACCCATTAGTTAGATATTTGTTTTGATACTAAAGTTTTTTTTTTGTATCGCCCTAAATGGAAAACAATTTCAGCAATAAATTAATAATAACGAGTACTTAGTATGTTTAAACTCATTTGTGCTTCTTTTTGTGTGACTCTAGTGAAAAACTCTTAACTTGCTGCTTCATTGCAAATAATTCTTACAATATAAATCGTCTGTAAAGGGAATGCCTGCTATCATTAAAAGAGATAGAGAGGCAGAGATTTAATGCATACTTAAATAGAGAAAAAATAGCATTGCATGTTAGGAAACAAAAACTTAGAAATTATTTATTAGGAATTACGAAATTATTGAAATTAGTTGTGCAAATGACAGTAAAATTTCTATAGAATTTATTGGAAGATATTTTATGGCAACTGAGTAAGCATGTTAAGATATTAAATTAAATATTTATAATATAAATTTCAAATTTAAAAAATATTGAAATTAACTTTTTAATTTATTAATAAATATTATTTAAATTTATTTGTACAACACAAATAATATAAAACAAAAGATGTTATACTTTTTTTTTCAAATTTTTAACGTGATTTTTGTTAAATTAAGCTTTAATTTCTTGCTAGAACAATAAATAAAACTCTTATGTTGTGCTAACTAAACTGTTTTGTTCGAATGTTATCATAAAATGATGTGTTCAAACCTGCCAGTGATAATATATATACATTTTTTTTTAAATTATGCAGAAGTTTTTACTTTTCTATACTCTTGTTTTAACTGCAAAATAGTTATTAAAGGGATACCACTGGAGAAAATATTATGTGAATAATTTATTAATAAAAATGCATAACTTAAAAATATATCTTGAAAACGTAATAAATAAATAAACGTTTACTTTTTTTTACTTGTTTTATTTACTTAACATTACGCCTAATATTAAATAACATATATTTTTGCAGAAATACTTAGTTAACTATAAATAATATATAAATATGTCAAACATATATCAAATCCGAATAAAACTTTCAAAATATATTTATATCTTCTGATGATGGATTATCTATAAATTGATAATAACGAAACTATCAAATATTGAGAACCTTTCGATTCCAAGGTATATATTTTTATTTACCACTAAGTTTAGAGTGTAACGTTTTCCTTTTTATCTTAAAATGACATATTTGTTGAACAGTAAAATGTCTCTAAATAAATATATTATGAAAACTTAAATGGAAATTTAATATTTTATACTTTCACATTTTAATGTTCATTCAATATGTAAATTGATTATAAACTTCATTCAAAATCGAATGTAACTAAACTTGCTGTCATAGCAACGCATTTAAAGCTTAAAACATCAAATATCAATCAATTATTGTAAGGAAAAGCGTATTTTCTAGAATGAAAATAAATTGTATTTTAGAAATTGTACTTTCAATTAATAAGTGGAATAATTTTTAATATTTGTTATTTATAATAATAATTATGATCATTTTTCGGTTGCATTAATGTTTAAAACAGTTATTGTAAGAATTATGTAAAATATTTAATTACTATCATTTAAAATAAAATTTAAATTACAAAACACAAAAAAAATGTTTGCTAAATACACCATTCTTAGATAGAGTGACGACATAAAAAAACCTATATAACACATTATATTTCCTTTATATATTATATAGTTTTTATTGATATTGTACTAAAAATCAGTTGAAAAATAAATAGATGTCGTTATGATCGGTATTTTTAATATTTGTATTCCGTTTCTTTATTTTCTCTTTTCACATCCGTTGAAATCTATGAAAAAGAGGAACGTTTTGTTAGGGTGTTTGCAAACAAATCTGATACTTTAGCAAACTAACTCTAGTATTGACTTTTTTTAATAACTAGATCATATGTTTGATCTGTAATAGTTACAAGCACTGTGCCATATATTTAGCAAACAAGTCTAAAGGAAAATTTATTAATCTATGTTTGTCCAAAAATATTAAAGGTTTTTTTTTTTTTTTTTCCTGTTTGAAAAAAAAGATGACAATGCATGCTTTTCAAAAAATTTGCAAAAGTTTATCGTTTACTTCCTTAGAAATCAGAAATATATATATATTATAATCGAAAAATAAACGTTTTATTATTATTTTCCAAATAATATTTTTCGAATTATTGTTAGTATTTTAAACATTTAAAGGATTTATAAATTCAATATTTATTCTTAACTAAATATTTTAGTATAATTGTTTTTCTGTATTTATGAATATTTTAAAAGACTTTTATTTATACTTAGTCAGCATTTATAGTAATGGCCAAATTATAAAATGAGTAAACATTGTAAAGAATGTTATTTTTTACAATGAATTATTATTATAATTATTAATAATTTATTTATACTTGTAATTAAGTTATATGTAGCATTATCAAAGCTAATATGATACCCAGACAATATCACATGTTAATGAATATCTTTGTTAAGTTAATAAGGTTTTAATATAAGGTAAATAAATTAAAATTTTCAAAGCATTCATGTAATAAGATTTTATTATCACTATAATTCAGCAATTTTCATTTTCTTACGTTTAGTTTTAAAGGTTATATATCCCAAAAGCATACATTTATTATTAACTGATGTGTATTCACAATTAGGCTTTATAATTTAAATATATATTTAAAAAAGCTTTAAATGCTCAATTTAAAATATTTAATGATCTTTCTTATATAAGGAAACTGTAAGATTTTATTCACAAAATTGTAATAAACGCATATATTTTTAAAAGACACATTAGCATTGTTAAAATTATATCGTTATAAAATTACGTTTTTATTATTTAAAATATAATGTGTTATTATGCAAATTATTGTATTTTGAGATTTTCTGGCTTCAGAGAAATAAATTAGTTACCTTAGTGTTTCTCCTTTTTTGTAAGTTATGTGAAATATTAATATACACACATCCATTATTTTGTCTCCGGGGTGGAGGGGGAGGGCTCAACAAAATAAAGTGCACCAGTTATGAGAGCTTAATATATCATACTAATCTATAAATAACGGAAAAAGCATCTGAAGTCAAAATTCCATATATATTAATTTTTATTGATAATTTTTACATTACATTCATTTGATTCAAATATATAAAAAGCAAACATTAAAACTAAAAGTTTTGCACAAAAATTAAAATTTAAATTCTAAAAAATTGAATAAACAGATTGTAAATTAAAATTGTCTTCTTTTTCCTTTTGTCAGTTCATCGATTACATTATTTATGTTATGTTCAATATTTTGATGCATATTTAAACCAGGAATAACACCGCCTCAATCAGCAATTCATGCACGATATTACTACTACACCACCACATAACATAACTGTGCTTAGGTGCCCCTATACAGTTTTGGAATGATGTGGGTGAAATTAAATGGAGACACGATGGAGGAGAGAAATATTTCGCGCAATTCACTTTTGGCGATACAGAAGCTGAACAACGAGGAAACATTTTGTAAAAAAATAGAAAAATTCAAAAAATTAAAATTTAAGAAAAGGGAAAATATGAAATGCGAGAATATATAAAAAATATGTGAAGTAAATTGTTAGGAAAATTTAAAAACAATGCAGTACAATAAACACAATATTTTAGAATATACAAATCAGAGAACGAAACAAATGTTCCTCAAAGCAATTAAAGTGCGTTCAAAGAATAATTAGCAGAGGAGTAACAGCTAATAAATAATTCTACTGTAAAAGGCAGGATGATATTACAAGTGATGGTAGAGATAATAAGAACAAAGTACGCACCTAAATAATTGATATTCACGTAAAAAATATTACAGAATGTGCAACTTGTATATGCGTATGGAATAAAATAATAAATTATTTAAAAAATTAGTTTACCCTAGATATACACACATAATGTATACACCCACATGAATTATTTTATAAAGCAAATTACCTTAAATATACAAACATAATATATACACACACGTAGATTATTTTATAAAGTAAAATTACTTCGAATATACAGCATAATCTATATACACACAATTTTATAAAGTAAAGTTATTATAAAAGCAAAATTATCTTAGATATACACACAAGTTTAGTAATCACGCGTAAATTATTTTATAAAGTGAAATTTCCCTGTATATATACATTCACACAAAGAGTAAATAAAAAAAGTTAAAAAGAAAGAAAAAGCTGTCACATTGAACAAAGGGGCGATTTGACATTAAGTCTGGGATCATTAAAGTTTGATTTTTACAAATAAATTTAATATCCTTCGAATTTCGAGTTGAGACCCTTTTGCACTTTAAAATGTTAATCTTCCATAGATGAATATTGGCTTCAGAAGGTTTCTTCAAATACCATGAAAATGTAAGTGGGCAGGAGGTATTCATGCCCCATAATAAGATTGACACCGATAAAATAAACATTGATTCATTGAAATACTAAATATTTAAAAAAATAATTGGCCCTAAGTGGGAAATCGCCATATTTTTTAACTGATCACACATTTCATGTATGGACTTGGGATGGACTCAAACCTTTCAAATACACCCTTTTGTGCAAGCCTGATCACATCTGTATAAAATAAACTCCCAATTTTATGCTGCTAGTCCAACGATGCTGTAATGCAGAGTTAGCGAATTTCAATTTCATAAACAAAAAATGTATTTTCATTGCTTTGTATGCAAATTTCAAAAGATATGCCTTCAAGGATAAGAAATAAAAACGATGATTGCTTACTTACCCTTAGCATCAAATAAATTTCACGGAATGAATAAGATTGGCAAATAAAGGTTTTCTTTACCTTAACCAATATTCTGAAAAATATTTCTAACGAAAAAGCTTTTTAAATCCATTTCACCTTCATTCCAAAATTTCTCAAACCCAAAACATTGACATTCCTTCTTCGATGAATTCCACAGATAAGAAAGAGAGCGAAAAAAATTATTCTGAATTATTATTTCCTTGTGGTACATTTTAATCTTGTTTTGCATAGATGCATTAGTATTTTTACTTAAATAAAAACGTATGTTAAATAAGATCCTGTCTTTCTTTTCTTTCGTTTTCTTTTTACTTCGAATTTTTATTTTTATCCCGTTTTCATGCTTGAATTAATGCTCTTTGAATTACTTTTGATGGAATAATGGTTTTGATGTGCGGAAAGGTTTTTGCTAGTTATGTGGAGTTTTAACATCAAATTTAACATTTTATCAATGTGGTTAAGGTATTTCTTTCAAAAGATTTGTCGATATTTGCCTTTGTACAAAAGGTTAAAATATCTGGTAAATTCTTTTAATTGAAGAAACTTTTATATCATTTTTTTATAAAACTTTTTTGGAAAGATAAAAATATATTAAATTGAAATAGAAATCTGTATTTTTTAATCCTTTAATTGATATAGATCTTTCCTCTTTCCAATTTTTAAACAATGACGAACATTTACTAAACAATTTCTATAACACTTTACTACGAATACATTATGCATGATAAAATTTTTAATCTCGAAATATGCAGAGGATTTAGAAATACATTTTAATGTGTAATGGCACTGATAATAGGACAATTAGTTATATTTACCGTAGAAACATTTTATTTAAAATAATAGCGATTTTTTTTAAATAAAATTAATAAATTTTTATACATAATTATGTATATTTTGTTGGAAAAATAACATGGTTTATACAATATGTTGACACAATAACATCTGCTGTCATTCGGTTATTTTTCCAACACATTAATGTGTTGGAAAAATAACCGAATAACAGCAGTATACATCCGAAATACTGAACAACAAAATACCGAATAATAACAGTATACATCCGAAATACAGAACAACAACATACCGAAAAACAAAGTGTATATCCGAAATACTGAACAACAAAATACCGAATAATAACAGTATACATCCGAAATACAGAACAACAACATACCGAAAAACAACAGTGTATATCCGAAATACCGAAGAACAACAGTATGCATCGGAAATACCGAACAACAACATACCGAATAATAACAGTATACATCCGAAATACCGAACAACAACATACCGAATAATAACAGTATACATCCGAAATACCGAATAACAACAGTATACATCCGAAATACCGAATAGCAACAGTATACATCTGAAATACCAAACAACAACATACCGAATAACAACAGTATGCATCCGAAATACCGAATAACAACAGTATACATCCGAAATACCGAACAACAACATATCGAATAACAACAATATACATCCGAAATACCGAATAACAACAGTATACACCGAAATACCGAACAACAACATACCGAATAATAACAGTATACATCCGAAATACTGAACAACAACATACCGAAAAACAACAGTGTATATCCGAAATACCGAAGAACTACAGTATACATCCGAAATACCGAACAACAACATACCGAATAATAACAGTATACATCCGAAATACTGAACAACAACATACCGAAAAACAACAGTGTATATCCGAAATACCGAAGAACAACAGTATGCATCCGAAATACCGAACAACAACATACCGAATAATAACAGTATACATCCGAAATGCCGAACAACAACATACCGAATAATAACAGTATACATCCGAAATACCGAATAACAACAGTATACATCCGAAATACCGAACAACAACAGTATACATCCGAAATACCGAACAACAACATATCGAATAACAACAATATACATCCGAAATACTGAATAACAACAGTCTACATCCAAAATACCGAACAACAACATACCGAATAATAACAGCATACATCCGAAATACTGAACAACAACATACCGAAAAACAACAGTGTATATCCGAAATACCGAAGAACAACAGTATGCATCCGAAATACCGAACAACAACATACCGAATAATAACAGTATACATCCGAAATACTGAACAACAACATACCGAAAAACAACAGTGTATATCAGAAATACCGAAGAACAACAGTATGCATCCGAAATACCGAACAACAACATGAGTATACATATAGCAACTGCACACATTCAAACAGTATAACGCTGAATAATAACTGCACACATTCAAACGGTATATCGCCGAAAAGCAACTGTATACAACCGAATAGTATATAACCGAATAAAATATTATATGGTCAAATATGATTTTAATGAATTTATTTCTATAATTAAGCATTTTAATTCATTTAACAAAAAAAAAATAAGAAAACAAATTTAAATTATTTATTTTTCTTCTAATACTTTCCATTATTATTTCTAGAGAATACATTTTAGTTTTTTGAAAGTTATGTTTGCATCATATTTCTTGAGAATTCAATGAAAAAAAAATTAATTTTTTTATTTCATAGCAATATTTAATGATTAATTAATTCCCAGAGAAACCAATTCCATTAATATTTGTTATTTTCCCCGGAGCTTTACAGTAATTTACGTAACATTAAAATGTTTTTTTTTTACAATCCTTTTCCCATTTGATTAAAACCTCCATTAAAATTAAAGTAAATATATCAATTATGTGTTAGTTAACTACAGCATAATAAGCATACAAAGATTATTATCAATTCAATTTTAATGGGATTTAAAGTATTAAATAACTTGTTCAAAATCTTCAGTTAATAGCTATCATTCACTTGATACCTTAGTTGTAGAAGATATAATCAACTTCTCTCGAGAGAAAATTTAAAGGGATTTTCTTTTTATATATGTGAATTAATGGCACTGTAATTAAGTTGTTAGCTCTTAATAATGATATCTCTAATCTTATCTCAGATTTAAACTACTCTTTAATTAAGATAGAATTTTCTTGTAACTTAGTAGGCTTACTTAATTATTATAGAATCATTATTTGGAGCCTAGGATTTAAAAACGTAGTTTATTGCACTCAATGCAAATCTAGTGAAATATTATCTATTCAAAACATTTTTCAAGAGAAAATGTTATACCTTTGGTACAGTTTGGTCTTTAAGCTTTGCATTTAAGAATTCATAAAAATCTTAATTTTAGATTTTTATACATCTTTTAGCACCTAAAATTTAGTATTAAATTTCAGATTTGGGATAAATAAAATTTGTATTTTTCAAATCTAAGGCAAAATTTCCATACTTTCAAGAAATGTAATTAGGGTTTTTGAAATTATTTAAAATTTTATTAAGAAATTTAAAAATAATTTTTAATATTTTCACAATTTTTACTAAATAAATTTATAATTAACTTATGAATTATTTCTTATTTATACATGAAAAAGTGAATTTTTACAGGTTTGAACATATTTAATTTATAAATAAATTGTTGTCATAAAAAATAATATTTTTTTTTTTTGAAATATATGCAATAAAATCATTTGACATTTTATGTGCTTTTAAATTCATAGCTCTTAGAATCTTAATCAAATATACTTTTTTTTTGTGACTTTCGAAAAGAAAGGTTATTATTTGAGAGGAAAAATATTTATTAATTGAAGTACTAAATATTTAACAAAAAATAATTGGATCTAACTGGGAAGTGGCCATATTTTTGAAACCGATCACACATTTCACTTATGGGCTTGGGATGGACTCAAACCCGTCAGCCACACCCTGGGTGCAGGCTTGATCACATCTATGTATTAAAAACACCCAATTTTATGAGGCTATAATGCAGAGTTAGCGAATTTCTCTTTCATAAATGTATTTTCAATCCTTTGTATGCAAATTTCAAAAAGATATGCCTTCAAGGATAAGAAATAAAAACGATGATTGCTTACTTACCCTTAGCATCAAATAAATTCCACGGAAATGAAGAAGCTTAGCGAATAAAGTTTTTCTTTACCTTAACCAATATTCTGAAAAATATTTCTAACTAAAGGCTTTTTAAAACAATTTCACCTTCATTCCAAAATTTCTCAAACCCAAAACATTGACATTCCTTCTTCGATGAATTCCACAGATAAGAAAGAGAGCGAAAAAAATTATTCTGAATTATTATTTCCTTGTGGTACATTTTAATCTTGTTTTGCATAGATGCATTAGTATTTTGACCCAAAGAAAAAACGTATGTTAAATAAGATCCCTTGTTTCTTTCCATTTTTTTTTACTTCGAATTTTTATTTTTATCCCGTTTTCATGCTTGAATTAATGCTCTTTGAATTACTTTTTCTGATGTGAAAGCTTGATGGAATAATAGTTTTGATGTGCAGAAAGTTTTTTTTTAGTTATGTAGGGTTTTAACGTCAAATTTAACATTTTAACAATGTAGTTAAGGTATTTCTTTCAGAAGATTTGTGGATATTTGCCTTTGTACAAAAAGGTTAAAATCTCTGGTAAAATTTTTTTTAATTGAAGAAACTTTTATATGAGTGTTATAAAATTTTTGAAAGGATAAAAAATAAATTAAAAGTGAAATCAAGATAAGTATTTTTAACTCTTTAATTGATATAGATCTTTCATCTTTCCAATTTATTAAAAAATGACAAACATGCACCATTGCAAAATCTAGAGCACTTTACTACGAATACATGTTAAAATTTTTAATCTCGAAATATAGAGAGGATTTAAACATACATTTTACGCTGCAATGACATTGATTATAGGAGAATTAGTTATATTTATCGTAGAAAAAATTTTATTTAAAAATAATAGAAATTTTTTAAATAAAGTTAATAAATTGTTATGCATAATTGTGAAATAAATATTTTTAATGTGTTGGAATGGATTTTTTAATTCATTTATTTCTAAAATTAAGCATTTTTAATTAATTTATTTCTATACTTAAGTATTTTAATTAGTTTATCCAAAATAGGTAAATTTAAACTATTTATTTTCCTTCTAATATCTTCCATTATTGTTTCTAGAGAATACATTTTCATTTTTTGAAATTTATGTTTGCATCATATTTCTTGAGAATTCAATGAAAATAATTATAATTTTTATTCCGTAGCAATATTTAATGATTAATTAATTCCAAAAGAAACCAACTGCATTAATATTTTTTATAATTTATTTTAGAAATTGTTAGGAGAAATAACGAAAAATATTTACCCATTGCTTTACAGTAATTTACGTAACATTAAAATGCTTTTTAATAACCTTTACCCATTTTATTAAAACCTCCATTAAAATTAAAGTAAATATATCAATTATGTGTTAGTTAATTACAGCATAATAAGCAGACAAAGATTATTATCAATTCAATTTTAATGGGATTTAAAAGCATTAAATAACTTGTTCAAGATCTTCAGTTAATAGCTATCATTCACTTGATACCTTAGTTGTAGAGGATATAATCAACTTCTCTCTAGAGAAAATTTAAAGGTTTTTCTTTTATATATGTGAATTAATGGCACTGTAATTAAGTTGTTAGCTCTTAATAATGATATCTCTAATCTTATCTCAGATTTAAACTACTCTTTAATCTCCAAGAAAGAATTTTCTTGTAACTTAGTAGGCTTACTTAATTATTATAGAATCATTATTTGGAGTCTAGGATTTAAAAACGTAGTTTATTGCAATCAATGTAAATCTAATGAAATATTATCAATTCAAAACAATTTACGAAACAAAACAATGTTAATTATCTACGCAAGAGAAAATATCTTTAAACTTCAGTACAATTTTTAATCTTTTTTGATTTCTATACATTTTGTTCACCTCAAATTTAGTATTATATTCAGATTTGGGATAAATAAATTTGTATTTTTAAATCTATGGCAAAATTTCAATACTTTCAAGAAATGTAATTAAGGTTTTTTTTGAAAGAATTAAAATCTAAATAAGAAAAAAAAAAAATTTTAATATTTTTTACAATTTTTACAGTTTTTATTGAATAAATTTATATTTAAATTATAATTTTTTTTTATTTATATATGAAAAGAATGAAGTTTTATCTGTTTGAAATTATTTATGTCAAGTTCATGTCGTAAAAAAAACGCTATTGTATTTTTAAATATATGCATTCTTAAATCAATTGACATTTTATGTGCTTTAATTTCATAAATCATAGAATCTTAATCAAATATTTTTTTTTTTTGTGACTTTTGAAAAAAAAAAAGGTATTATTTGAGAGGAAAAATAATGTTTTTATGAAATTTGGCAATTACATTAATATTTAAACAAAAATAAAAACATCCAAAAAATAAAAAGAATGAAATTGATTAAGAAATTATTCATTGTTATCCTAAGTGAATATCTCAAAAACATTCCACGGTCATAAATCTCAATCTTTATTGAATCACTCCCCTTTTTGTAAATCATTTTATCTTTTCAAGTGACATTCCAAACATACCCTAATGTTTCTAATTTAATGATTTTGATATAAAAGAGTAACTGGAATGTTTATAATGTTATGGATATAATGAAAAATCTGATAAATAGTCTTTCATCTTCTAACTCGTCAATCAGAACTTTGTGTTATTCATAAAAAGAAAAAAAGCGTATACGAAAAAAATAAGGAATGGTATATTCTTATATCAACTTTTGATGTATCCTTTTTCAAAGTCGATAGGCTGTTTTAAAAAAGTTGCAAGAGAACTTTTAATCAGGGATAATATAAAAAAAAAAAAAGTTATATCTGAAATGACATTTTCGAAATCGATATCTTCTTGAAAAGACAAAAAAATTAATTTTTTTAATTAACAGAACTTTTATCATAAAATATTACTTAAATGTGTATAGAAGATTTTCTATCTTTAGATAGGTGATGACTGAATCGCCACCTCCCAAATAATGATAGAATATCCATCACTGTCTTCCTCGTGGCCTAATGGTAAAGTGCACAGTTAATAAGAAGGACTCGAGTTTTAAATTGCGGTTTATTACAGTCACTGCTTTCAAAAACGAGAAGTTTTAATGGTGATTGTGACAATGTGTGCAAAATATCTTGCATTTTTAATCGACCCTTACCTCATCACCCATTAGTGGTTTATTCATGGCATACGTAGTGGTTTATTCATGGCATATTCATGACATAAGTACAACAAAAACGTTAACAATATTTTTATCTATACCAAAATTAAACTGGATTGATTTATCTTTAAGTTTATTTTTACGTTGCATATTTTTTTTCCTATAATAAAAGTTCACAACTTCTAATCCCCCAACCAGACTGCATAAAATTGAATATAAAGTTACTTATTTGCATCTTTTTATGCTCAGAAATCTTTCTCAATATTTGAGAAGAAAGTTTAAAAAATGTCTTTTTATCTATTCGGAAATAACCAATTTCCATTTCTGCCTCCTTTTGGCACCACAGACATGTTATTCCACATACTATCTTCTCAAGTTCACATCATCATAATCTCTCTTTCAATGCATGCTACCTACGTAGCGGCTTTACACTTTTGCCATCTACAGGCAAGTCTAAACACTAAGTCACGTGTAAGATTTCAATATTATGTTGACCGAACATTTCAGGTAAGGTGACTTAAGCCAAAAACTGTGCGTATTCGCATTACGAGGGACAGCATATTCTCGTATTCGTTTACAAGGGATAGCAAGTAAGGTATATTGACACAATTTTTGCTGTTACTGATCGGTGGTCATCGTGCTCCATTCATGCACATCATTAGCAATTCTTTGTGGAAGATGAACGAAGTGGTATTTAATATATTTATCCGGTTTTTCAAAGAAGAACTTAAAATCTTGAATGGCTCTTTCAGAAGAACCGAAAGTTGATTTTCATGCGATATGTGGGAGACTCCAGAACATTTTCGCAAGTGTGATCACCAATAAAAGATGTTTACACGTGCTGTTACAATCATCATCGAATATATTACAAAAGTCTTCCAGCAGATTCAAAATTACGTCATCTTGTACTCTTATTATGCTCATAACTACTGGCCTACATGCTATTGTGCTCATAACTACTACTAAAAATAGTCAAAATTGATACACTGTTGGACAAGAAAAATTTATGCTCTGTAATTAGTTAATATTAGCATTACCATAGAATCTGTTCGTTTCTAATTGCAATGTATAAAAGCACACGAGATGATTAAAAATTGCGCCTTATTGTACTCTAATTGTGCTCATGACTACTGGGCTAATGATTGATCTAAAATTTATTTTTAGTAAAAAATATATGTTACTAAAAATAATCAAAATTGATGCACTGCTGGACAAGAAAAATTTATGCTCAATAATTAATTAATATCTGCATCGCCACAGAGTCTGTTAGTTTCTAATTGCAGTGAATTTAACGTACGATGTCAGCGGATTTGAGCATGAACCTTTTTGAAGCTAGCTGACCTCGTTACCAATAATCCACGATTCGAGAATATTGTATTAATGTATAACTATCGCATTAATGAATAACTTTTCTTGGCATCAATTAGGCGAAAATATAAAACCGAACCTGCAATTGTTTTTTTCAGTATTCGATATAAATTAATAAAATCGAATTTCTGTCTGTATAATCAAAGTGAAGTTTGGCTGAGTTACCTTTCACATGACTTTTTACTTGAAATATCATTTTACTTTTTAAAAAAAAAAAAAAAAAAACTTTAAGACCTCCCCCAAGCTATCGTAAAATGGGAAAATAAATCCATTGAATTCCACCTTTTTATGCTCATGGCTTTTTCTCAGTCTCTAAGCAAGAAAGTCTGAAAAATGCTCTTTTATCTGGCCAAAAATATCACTTCGGTCGCCGTTTCGAGCTACAAAGGGACTTCGGAGGAATTCTATGAGATTTGAAAAACGCAGCGAATAAATTACAATAAGGATATAGATTGTAAAGAAATGAAAAGAAAAAGACGTTGGAAAAATAATATAAAGAACTTTTGATGTTATGTAAAGAGCAGAAATATCCCCCTTCGTGCCGTAGGACAAAGATGCATTCAGCAAAAATTGTGACTAAAGCGTAAAGATTTGATTTATGATTACTGTTTTCTGGCTGAGGACTTTAAATTTACATCGCTCACGGTTTTTTTTTTCTTTCTTTTTTTTTTTCTTTCGTATATGCATTATACCAAACTTTAATGTTCACAGCGAGTTTTAAAATCTCCTTTTAAGATTTGAATGTTTTTCAGGGTGATTCAATTTTCACAAATAGGCTCAACAACAGAGGGAACGATTTTTATTTAAATCTTTTTATATAAAAAATAATCTTGTGAAATATAATGCATTCCTTTTTCAGTGTTGTAATGGTATAATCCAATATATTTTTATTGACAATATGCTGCTTCAAATTTTAAAAATTACTAAGATATTAATTTGTTATTATTATTTAATATACTTTTATTTTTTTAGTCATAAATTATTATTTTTTATTTTGCTTTAAATGCATTGCTGAAAAATGAAATCCCACCATTATGATCTACCACCATTTATCTAGAATAATGAAATTTAAGTGAAGCATTTGATTACATAGCATATTTAATTGACTAAATTTACAAGGTCACAGGTTAAATTATGCTCGATAAGAGCCATTCCAAATGTGAAATGGTAGTTAATTAATAGCCATTGTAGTCTGCGATTTTGAATGCAAACATCCAACACGCATATATGGTGTCTTTAAGGTATTCTTTTCTTGGGATGGAGTTCAAAGCTTGTTGCCCTTGATCAGTCAAATGATCAAACTTCCGTGCTTATTGTGAATGACGCTGGATTTGTCTCCTAGTAATGTTCCGTAAGATCTTTCCAAGAAACATCTTGGGTGACAGAAGTGGTATTACTACGAGAGTTATGCTGCTGGAAAAAGCCCCTGGAATAGTGCCGTAGTAATAAAAAATGCCAGCATCACGCAATTAGTCTCACCTAAAAATTTGCTATCACTCTATGTGGGACAATGACGAGAGTGAACCTACATTTATAGGACATTTTTACCCAGACAAATAACTCCTGATCTAGGTCCATTGTGTCTACGACGCGGAAAGATTGGCTCTGAGCATTTACCTGGATCTCTTCATACCAACCTGTGGCCATCGCTGCCACCAAGAAAGAAATTATTCTCATCTGGGAGCACAACGAATCTCCACCTCCCCCAACAAATCGCCACTCCGAGCTTTTAGCTTGATACCATTGGAATCGCAGATGGTTGTGCAGTAAGTGGCATGAAGGCTAGAATGAACCTGGCTCGGAGCTATCCATCAAGTAATCGATTTATTATCGTTCGCTGTGTCCCTTTGTTGCCAACAGAAGCTCAAAATTTTGTTGCAGATTTAGTAAAGACATCCATTCAATAAATACTGCACTCATTCTTCTCAGTAGTAACCAGTGTACATCTGGAACCTGGTCCTCTTGAGACATTATTACCTGTGACCACTGCTGGCAACAGCCATGCCCAATGGACACATTCTTGTGATGTTTTTCTGCTTCTCGTAGCCCTATAACATGACATCGCTTACTCTCAAAAAGATGCCGATATTGCTTTCTTCCTCTTCTTAAAAGTATCGCTTAAACTCACATCAAACTTACAAAGTGCAATCCGAAGATAAATACTCCTCACGAAGTTTACATCTTTTATTCAAAGCTAGCGTAAATTTTATATTCATTGTAGCACTTATTCATCTAACGTGAAATTTGAATAAACGTCATTCGTCAGATATGTAAATAGACCTAATTCACAACTGTTTCTTGGTATTGGGATTTTATTTTCCTCCAGTATTTACATCTTCATTTCTTTTAAGAATAATTGTTTTGTAATGCAATTTAGCATGTCTAAAATTAACACAGTGTGGAATTGTAGAAATATTTATTTTATATTCATTTATTACATCTTATTTCATTCTTCATTTTTTAAATTTTCGTGAAGAATAAAATATATCCAAAATAGTATAAAAATAATTACCATTTTATCATGGGAAGGAAATCTAGTCATTATTACATCGTACATCTAATTATTTATCAGTTAGAGATACTGGAAAATGAATGATTTCAATGAATGCAAAGTAAATCACATAACTAATAAAATACTTATTAATTATTTGCAAATACAGAATAACTAAAGTATTTTAATAATTAAGTTCATTGTTATAACGTATTACATACTAAAAGATTATGCATGAACTTATTATTTGTAATTATTTTGAAATCATTTCATAAAAATGGGAACATTAATAGGATCACCAATTTTTTTTTATAGTAAGTTTAATATAATCATAATAAAGTTTTTTACATCATTTTAATTATTATATTTGAAATAAATGGAAAAAACATTTAATATTACTTTTAAAGCAACTCCATAATTTGAAATTCCCCATCATAGTGGAGTACATTTTTCCTATTTATTTAATTAAACACATATTAAATATAATATATAATCATTTTTCTGAACATAAACATTAATTTCTTCCATTAATGGTGTTAAAAAATATTATTAATAATGCTTCCAAGAAGCATTGAGGAAAAGTTAATTAAAATATTCCTATTCAACATACATTTTTATTGATGTTAAAAGAAAACTTTACATCTAAAATCCTTTAAAATTGAAATATTAATTAAAACTACAAAAACGCAAGAATAAACACTAGAAGTTAAACTATATCTATTAAAAACAATTTTCTTGCTTTGCAGGTGGTGCTGTTAAATTTTTTCATTGTTTCAGAAAAATTCGCTAATCATAATTCCCTGTTTGCTTCCGCAAAAAAAAGGACTTGCTTCCATGTTTATTTTTCTTATGACTTTTTGACCATGTCCCCTGGGATTTGCGATATGCTCTGCAATAAAAAAGTAATCGTCTCCACTCTATTGTCTCTAAGCCCAGTCTAATCTCCAAACTACTCTTTCGCCATGTTATTTTTTTCTTTTATTTCTTGAATGACTTCATCTTCGGTAAAATTTTGGTTTTGGGTAATTTTCTTTTATAGCGGCCTTGGCACACCTTGGCGCATTTTAAAATGTCATTGGCGAAAGAATGCAAAGTTGACTTTTTCTTCATGCTCTGATACTAGATGAAACTACGTAGTTTATTTCATTTTTAATATTCGATTTTATGAAAGTAAAAATTATAAATTAAATATTGAAATGTTTAACAGTTATTTAACACAAACATTATCAGTCATTTCTTAGTTTGTTCATAAAATAATTAAGTTTTCTGTTTGTTTGCTTAACACAAAAAAAATGAATCCATATTTTATAAAATTTATGATTAATATAGTGTAGCATTTTTTTTCTCATGGGAAGAGTTTTGACATCTCATTCCCAGGAGGGAGAAATGTATATTCTTTGACAAGTAGACAATAATAACCCATCATCAAATTTGACAGCAGACAAGCAATATTTTGGGTAGTTATATTACATGCAATTAGTATTTTGTACTATCAGAACAGTCTGCCACTCAAATTCGATAGCAGATATTCGATGTTATCTATAATGAGACTCGCGAAATTAGCGAATGTCTGAGCGACCTCCACAGGTCGAAACAACTACAGAATGAATATGGACTACACCATGAGTTGCCCCGTCGTGATTGGTGATCGCCTATGAGCTGAGAAATTTCTACTTCAATGGGAAGTGAGGAAAGCTAACCCCGTCTTCTTCTTTGACGGATTTTCTTAAAGGGAGGTTTTTGGAGAAGAAGGAAGAAAGTTTTGCGACGAGTCAACCAAAAGTGTTGTTTTTCTTTCTTTCTCTGAAGGACTGAATAGTCTGGTGTTTCCGTCTGTGCTTGTAAATAAAAATTAAATGTTCCCCTGAACCTCCTAAAGGGCCTCCTCTTGAAGCCGTTATAAGTCTACTATAGGCCTATACGTTACGCACACATATATATTTATATATGTGCGTTTTATAATTTTTAGTCTACTGTTGCATACATGTTAAGTTGCTTTTATCGTATCAACGAAATTAAAAAGAGCGCCTGTTACTTGAAAAAGTTTTATGTAGAATTTTTTATATTGCTCATTGTTTTTTTTTTTATTGGGGTTATTTCATAAAAAATTCTTTTATTTATATTTTCTAATTTCATATTTATCATAAACATTAAATTTCTTATATTAGTTTAAAAATTTCATTAAATTAAGTAACTTTAAAAAGTGTTTTTTAAATTCGATTACAGCAATGAAATGTAATTAATATTCGAGAACATTTAATAATAATTTTAAAATAAACATTATTTTAAAATAAATAATAATAATTTTAAAATAAATAATAATAATTTTAATAATAATAATTTAAAATAAATAATAATAATTTTAAAATAAATAATAATAATTTTAATAATAATAATTTTTAAAATAAATAATAATAATTTTAAAATAAATAATAATAATTTTAAAAATGTAAAAAGAATCACTTAGTTTAATGAACCACAAATGGAAAATGTAATGTTCATTAAAAAAAATTCAATCATTGTATAAATTAATTGAAAAACTTGTAGAAATTTTCATAAAAATCTGTATTTTTTGCTGAATAAATTCAATTTTCCTGTTTTATAAATAACTACTTTTGCACATATTTTTATAGTGAAGTATGATTTTTCATTGCCGTATTTATTAATCAATTTTTTTATACATTTACTTTTTCACTCAAATGTTTTTCTGCGAAACCCAATCCATTACATTTTTCCAATTATTTTAACAAACAAGTAATATATATGACTCATAAAAATCGATTGTATATACATTAAATCGGAAAAAATTATCTATGTTTGTTACTATTTTTTTAAAAGCACTGACTAAAAACCTTTTACGTTAAAATATTAATTGAAATCGCTAAAAACAGGAATTGGCTTTCAAAAAGTGAACCATATCTTTCAGATTTTTTAGATATTATAATCATGTATACTTTAAAAGAAAAAAAAATTATTTATCTCATTAAAATTTATTTATACATGTAGCAAATAAAATAAATTATATTTTTTTTTTATTTTTTTTTTGAATTTTGGATCATTAAGACTTTTGATGCTCACCACTATGTAGCAATGCTACCACAAAGTCTTGAATAATCTCTAAATTCTTTCACCATCATAATTTTGTTTGTTATTTTGTTGTTCATTATCTTGATTTGGACATATTTCTCAATTAAAATTTATTTTTTATATCTTTCGTAAATTATTTTAATCAATGACAATTTCAAATTTTAAATTAATAAACATTTAGGATAATTTTCCTTTTATTTTATTTCTCCTTTTTATTTGGCATTCAGAGGTCCTGAATGGCCGAGTAGCTAGCACTCTGGCGTTCGGTACCACAGGTTTCGGGTTCGAGTCCCAGCGGTGCTGGATGTAGTGGTTCGGAATCCACTTGGTTTAACATGATCGTAGAGCGTTGCGGGGGGCATTGTTACTCCGCGTCCGTGGCATATCTTCCAAGTTACACGCGACCCCTGGGTAATGCAAAGTGGGTAATATTTGTGCAGCGCTTGCCTTAAGGCATCCAACACCAAGCTGTCTAAGTGTTTGCCAGCTGCAGTAGAACAAAAAAAATTTGGCATTTCAACTGATTAAACGCTTGTTTAAATAAAATTCCTTCTTTTTTAAAAAAAAATTTCTCCATATACTAATTGCAGGAATTTTCTTTAAAATGATCTAACATGATCGAAGCGTTGCGGGGGCATTGTTACTCCGCACGTCCGTGGCTTATCTTTTCACGCGCCCCCTGGGTAATGCAAAAGTAATATGCAGTAACTTAACTCCAAGACCAAGCTGTCTAAGTGTTTACCAGGTTTTTCTCCATATACTAATTGCAAGTTAACATCCCATTATAGTTTTTTTTCCCCTTTTAAGTTAACAATGTAATTTTAAATTAAAAAAAGAAAGGGTATTTTAAAGTTCATCTTTACTTTGAAGATTTGTTTTACTTTCTTGATAGAGAAATAATAATATCTAAAATTAGAAGATAAAATAAAACTTTTAAGAGTTAAATACATCTGAGGTTTTAGTTGTAGAATTTATTTAATGCCTCAAAATAGACTTTTTATTAAAATCCTTATTTACTCAGATTTCATCTGTTCGTCAGTCACAAAGATGGCAAAGTGAAAAATAAAGTTTGTTTCTCTTTATTGAATTATGTAGCTTTTAAAACTGTCTTTATATTCTCAGTATCTATATAATGTTATAAACAGAACAACTATATTTTACTTAATACCATTAAGTTGATTTAGAATATTTCACATGTTAATTTTTCGCTAATTTAAGAATTCATTTTTTTAAGAACTATAATGGAAATATTTTTTGAATTATCAACAATTAAGTCATTAGCCCATCATTTTCTGAAATAAATATAACTCGAACGATACTAACGATTCTAATGATAGTAAAATGAATGATAATTCGCAAAAAGTGAAATTTAATGATTGTTAAAACAAATTATTAACTTCTCCAATTTATTGAAAGCTTGAAAATTATCATAAAGTACATTTTTTTCTCAAATTCCAGATGGAAATTTTTTGTATTTATCGTGAAATGTATATCGTTATTCTTTTTTTCTTTACTATATGCCATTAATTTTATTATTTGACTTGCTTTCTTTTATGCATTATTTTTCAATATTTAAGGAAAGTAAGAAAATTGCGTCTTTCCAGACAAAATATTTCATAGAAATTATGCAGGATGCTTAAAAATGTAATGCTCAAACAGAATATTGTATGCAAATTAGTGTAACTGCTTTCCAAAAGAAAAGTCGTGGCCAAAAGAAAGATTTTGCAATTTTTGTTAATAGAAACTGCGTAGTTGAATTTCGACATAACAAAGTTTTAAACATAAATATTCGACCTCATTTCGCTGAAGAATTACGATGGCAAACCGATACGATGTCGGCCAAATTCATTTTTACTCTGTAAAATGGTTTTTGAGAATCATTTTGTAATTCACAAACTTTGTAATGTATTTTATAGCCCAGAATCAGCTTCTAGAATCTTATTAGAAGAAGACTTATAGCTGCAAGTATCGCGTATGACCCCTATTTTCAACTAACTGCAAGAAGGTACAGAACTGCCGCACCAACCCACCAGAGATCTTTTCTAGTAGCAGCTACATGAAGATTGGTATCCAGATCAACTGTGAGCAGAAGACTTTACGAAGGAGGTTATATGCAAGACACCCAGTATTCTGTCTACCCCTTACATTACAGTCACTTGCATGAAAAGTTAATTTGGGCACGTAAATTACCAAAGTGAAAAGAAGTTGCCCTCACCGATTTAATTTTTGGTCCAATTTATGAGTGGGAATAGACATGTCTTTGGATGATTGCACTGAACTGTTGAACTCCAAAAGTTGCCAGGTGGAGTTCAAATCAATGATGGTCGTACTTTTACTACTGAGTCAAGATTTTGTTTGAAAAGTGATTCACAAAGATTATTGAAATGGCATGTATGGGGGAATTCGCCTTTATCCCAGTCATATTATAGAGACAACTCAGCTCTAGGCACAGTAATGTGATGTGGACTTATAATGTTTTTATCCAACTTTTGGAATGGGTGGTAGACATGTCTTTGAGTGATTACGCTGAACTGTATATCGTCCCTACACAGTGGGAATTATCTGCCAGTTGGAATTCAAATCAATGATGGTCCGCAGTCTTTACTAATGAGTTAAGATTTTCTTTGCAAAGTGTTTCACGAAGATAGTTGAAATAGCAATGCGTTTATCTCAGTCATATACATGAAAGACATAGATTTTTTAATCCACATCTATGAGTGGAGATAGACATGTCTTTTAGTGACTGCACTGAAAATGCATATCACCCTAAGATGCTTCATTCCCGGCGATTTATATATAAATGATATGATTGATTCAATTGACCATCCTTTCGCAGATGCAGTTGGGGTTTCCTTCATCCTACAAGACTATACTAGACCATGTAGAGCTCGACTGGCGCAGAATTACCATCGTGAGGAGATTATTGTACACATGGATTTACCAGCGCGTTCTCTGGACTTGTTTGGGTTACTCTTAGGGAGACGTATTACTACATTAAATCCACCCTCTTTAACCCTTCAGATTTTCAAACTGCTTTGATACACAATGGATTTTGTTGCCAACTGAGTTAATATCCATCATCAATTTAAACTAGGAACAGGGCTGTCATGCATGTATAGAATATAGCTATTAGAATTGATCACGGTCTATCTTGCAGATGATCATACATTTAACTTGGATTCTAGGTCTTTTGGTGTGATACAATTTGTGCATTTTCAAAGCAGAAAAACAAGATTATTTTTTTTATCTGTTCAGCCTAATTTACGATTCCCTTTTTTGATTAATATATTAATGTTTAATATGTTAATCAATTAAATTCCAATGATCAAAATTTCCCAATCACAATATTTCTTTTTTTTTTCAAATTTTGAAAACAGCTTATTATAAATTGTAAACTCTTAGTACTTGTAGTATATACTCTTCCAAAATATCTGTAATTATTTATAAATTTATTATTATTTTCCTTAGTTGCATTATTATTTTTTATGAAAAAGCTCTTGTTTAAAAATCCATTCAAATTAAAAACTTTGGGAGAAAAGGAAAAAAATACAATTTTACCTCCATAATCAGAGCTATTTTTTTCCATGAGAAAGATAATTTTTTTAGCTGTAAAATCTTGAATGAAAAATTTGTAATAGAAATTTATCAGGGAGGAAACAATACAAGTTACTCTTTTCTCCTATTTCTCTAACTTCATTTTTTAGATCATATTATGCACTATTTATTCTTGAATAGAAAAAGATAATCTCTTAAAAATAAATAAAGAAATATTAAATCAATCAAAAAAACTACTTTATAGTCTCGAAGTTTCGACTAATCCCCAAATTCGTCCATGATGGTTATTATATTTTTTTATCACAAGTGTTTCTTCATCTCATCTCGAGTTTTAGTTTTATTTCTATTTCGCTGTTGATCGTTATTATTTTCCAAAATTATTTTATGGCTAGCAATTTCATAGCTCAAGTTAAGATACATTTTAAATAGCTTTCGACATTGTTTTCATCTTCTGCTCTGATCCCATCAACTAAATAATCCTTTTTTTTCATTAAATAATCTCTTTTAGATAAAGTAAATCAATTGTGTATAAAAATAAAATATTTGTTAGTTTTTTGCTGCACTTTGTCAAAGATTATTAGCTCTAAATATTTTTTAACGATTATAATTGTGGTGAATTAATTCATCGAACGTCATTTTTTTTATTATTGTTAACATTATTTTTTGCAATTTGATTCCAAGTTTGGCTTGATGTAATATAAATTTAAAGTGATATTTTTCTAAGTTTACTTGCAGTGTTTATAATTATGTCTGAAAAAAATAATATTTACTGCATTTTATTTTGCATTTTAAAATGATCTAAAGACATGTCGTGTTATTTTAATTAGACAGTTTATATCAAAGAGAGTGGCTTAACTTTATGATTTATTGAAATTAAACATGAAAATGTGATATCTATTTTAAGATAAATATTATTCTATACAAGCTATTTTTTTGTAAAAAATTTGGAATTTCAATTAATTTACGCTAATAATATTTTCTGAAGATAATTTTGACATCATAAGAAAGTAATTTTTTTATGTTCGTATTCATTTTTTACTGTTCAGTACAAAGAGTTTGTAACTTAAACATAATCCTTCTATGTTTCGCATATTTTTTATGATATAGATATTTAAAAACACTTTTTTAAAAAGAAAAAATCTTTAATAAAAGGCAAAATTTCTTCGTAAAATTATCTAAAAATATCCAAAACTTATATATTTAAAAATAACTATCATCTATTCAAATTCATATAAAATATATATTCAAAAAATATTATTTATTTAAAGACATATATTATTTGTTCGAAGTCATACATTATATATTCAAAAACATATTTTTTATTCAAAAACATATATTATTTATTGAAAAGCATATATTATATATTCAAAAATTATTTATTCAAAATATATATATATATATATATGTTTTTAATAAATAATATATTATGTATTCAAATATTATAGTATACATCCAAAAATATATATTATTTATTCAAAATCATATATTACATATATTCCAAATCATATATTACATGTATTCCAAATCATATATTATATATATTCCAAATCATATGTTACATATATTCAAAATCATATATTATATATTCAAAAACATATATTATTCAACTTTAATTCATAAGTTGAATAAAAATGGGTAAGAAATTCTAGAGTTATAATTATATCTTCCAAATTTGGAGATTGCTATCAACGTATATGAGTTATTTTTTTCCATGAGTAAGTTTTGGGGAAAAAATTGCTGCCAGAGCTCGTGTTTACTTAAAAAATTAATTAATTACTTTGTAATTTATTTACCCTACTTTTTACTCTCTTGGATGATGTTCTGTAAGATTTTCTGTTGCAAAAGATAATTTTTTTCCACATTAATAACCCTAAATCTCGGTTTTAATCTTCAATATACTTAATTGTAATTTTTTTATTATTTTTTTTTTATTCCTTGTTTAGTTTTATTTTCTTAGATCGAGATTTAATTTTTTTTTTTTATGATTTACCAAATCTCTTTGATCATTTGCAGTTTAATTGCTTAAACAAGCACACGTTCACGAAAACAAGTCACTTTTTAATCTGGTGTTTTGGTTCAGTCAACTAGATAATCGCTTGTTTAAGTAACTAATTTTTTTATTATAAAAAAAAAAAAGTTAGCTGCCAATAAAAAAATGTTTGTTAACCCAAATTGGCGGAATTAGTCACAGATTATCAACGTTAAATCCTTTTTTTTTAATGAGTGCAACTTCTAAGTGATTAAAACATCATAGGACACATTTTTTGTCATTGTCAACATGGCTGCTTAGCCATGTTGATTTAAAAAGTGCAGAGGCGTTAAATGTTAATTGGAAGAAGGGTTTTTCTTTTGTTTATAAATTTTTTTTCCGTTTTTTTTTTTTTTTTTTTTTTTTTTTTAACGTAAAAAGAAATAATTTGCAGTTTGAAGTGGTTTTACGAAGTTTTTTATTGCTTGTGGAATTAAATAGGGGGGTGGTTTATTTTTCAATGATTCATTTAGGAATGATGTTCTTTCGTCTAGAAATATGTTTTATTTGATTTCAGTAAAAAAAAAAAAAATAATAAGAGATAAAACTTTTATTTTATTGAATTACATAAATTTAAATTTTATTACATTTTATTAAAAGAAAGTAAATCCTTTGTTGTATCATGCTGTCTTATATTTTAAACATTATTGTTAGAAAAAATATTCTAGGGTTTCGTTTTCTTTTCAACATAAATAGAAATTAATGTTCAACATCTAATAGTGATTCATAATTTGTAAATCTGGTAACTGGAACTAAAATCTTTTTGATTAATATCAGTTTTTAATTCCAAAGTACTAGTAATAAAATTTTCACTAACACAAATTAGTCACAGATCATCAACGTTAAATCCTTTTTTAATGAGTGCAACTTCCCCAGTGAATAAAACATCATAAGACACCGCATTTTTTTAGATTGTCAACATGGCTTCTTAGCCATGTTGATTTAAAGTGCAGAGGCGTTAAATGTTAATTGGAAGAAATGGTTTTTATTTTCTTTATAAAGCTTTTTTCAGTTTTTTTTTTTTTTTCTTCTTTTTAACGTAAAGAAAATAATTTTCTTTATATTTAGTTTGAAGTGGTTTTTAAGAAGTTTTTAAATGCTTGTGGAATTAAACGGGAGAGTAGTTTATTTTTCAATGATTCACTTAGAAGGATGATCTTTCATCTGGAAATATATTTTTTATTAACAGATAAGACCTTTTTTATTTTATTGAATTACATGAATTTAAAATTTTCTTACATTTTATTACAAGAAAGTAAATTCTTTTGTTGTATCATGAAGTCATATATTTTGAACATTATTGGTAGAAAAAATATTCTAGATTTTGGCTTTTCATTTTCACATAAAAATAATTAGGATTAGTAACTAACAGTAATTCTTAATTTGTAATTTGATAATTGGAAATAAAAACATTTCTTTTAATATCAAAGGGCAATTAAAATTAATTCTAATTGTTACTTTTAAAAATTATAATAATATAATTTTAAGCAGTAGCCCTTTGGAATTAAACCAGATAAATGCTTTAGTGCTATATTTTTCTTTTACTATATCATCAAATTTGTTATATTTCTGTACTTCTTCACATAACGACATGAGCTATATAAAGGAAGGTTATCTTTTAAATAATTTTTTAAGTATTTATTTCGATACGTTATTCGATAATTGTTTTTGGTTTTTTTAATTTTTTGTTTTTTTTAAATTTTGGAATAATAAATTGTAATTAATTATTAATAAATATAATAATAATAAATATTAATAAATTATAATTTAAGCGTATAAAGTTATTTTTGTAAAAATTCAGTCAGCTTAGAAAAATTAATGCAAGACTAATTCAACAACAAATTCTACGCTTTAGCTTTTACTAACTACTTGAATGTATCCATCACAAAGGAGTAAAATTTTTTTCCTGTTTATTAAATCAATTTTTAATTTATCATGGCATTTTTTTTTTCATTAAAAATAGTGTTCTAGTAAATACCAATTCATTAAAATTTTTGTGTTGAGAAAGAAAAAAATAAATAAAAACCTAAAGAGAACGCTAATTGAAATTTATAATCCCTCTACTTACCGTTGAATCTTTTTATAAGAATTTCATCTCAAAACTTGTAAAAATAGAAACAATTATATTTAAAATATGTCTTTTTTTTTGCTAACTGTCGGTGGGTTGAAATTTTTAGTGTATACCACAAGTAACCGACCGGCAGGCTAAAGTAAGTACATTCTTTTCCAAGAAGATTTTTCAGGTTGGAATCCCGATGATGGCATGGATGTTTGTTAATGGTTCGGAATCCACGTTAAATTGTAGGTCTAAAGTGCACAAAAATAACCATAGTGCGACAAACCAAACCAAGCCAGGAAGAATGTCAGGCATTTTTTGTGTTCCATTTCAGCTGGTAAACACTTATACAGCTTGTTCTTGGCTGCCTTAAGTCAAGCGCTGCACAGACGTTACTCACTTTGCATTACCCAGGGGGCGCGTGCAACTTGAAGATACGGACACGGAGTAACAATGCCCCCGCAACGCTCTACCATCCTATTAGGACCGGGACCTGCGGTTTAAAAGTGGATTCCGAACCACTACAAATATCCATGGCACCGCCGGGGACTCGAACCCGAAACCTGTGTAACCGAGCGCCGGAGCGCCAGCCACTCCGCCCATTCAGGCCCCAGAATTTCAGGCATAACTATCTGTATTTACATTTTTGCATGGTAGAAAACCTAGAAATGCCCATCGGTAGCCTGACTATCGATGGAAGATTAGCATTGCTTCAATTGCCATTGCAGCTCTTCACCCTGAAAGCCATGACTGCTATGGACACCACTGGCGGGTTCCAATCTGGGCCTTTCTATATGTTAGATGCCCAATGAGTTGTTTCGATTTAGGTATGCTGCAAAAGAAATAAGAAGCACATAAAAATTTAAACCGAAATCTTCTATTTCTGTCATTTCAATTACATTTTTACTTCCGGTTTATTAGCTTATTGGTGAACCGGATCATTCAAAAAGGGCATAGGTTTCGAACTTAAGTGCGTCAGATTTGAAATCTCGCGTGTATATGCTGAGAATTGCCACGATGATATGGTAAAGTGGAAATTTATTCCATTGGCTTCAAAGAGCAGGGGCAGAATGCGTGCTCAGGTACTATTATTTGGAGTATTCGTTGTGTTAGCAAAATGTGGGTACAGTGTAGCAGGTCCCCATTAACAACGCTGTATTTGCTACGTAATTTATCATTCGAAAAGAAAAATGGAAAATGTAATTGCAAAACATTCATCAACATCAATAGATGGGTTTTACATTCTGATGGATTCAGATAGTATAGTGTTTTTGTTTTTCTCATCCTCTGATTTTAGGTAATGTTGGTTTTTTTTGTAATTTGTGATGTATGCAATAAAAGGAATAGTTTCTAATTTATACTTCCTCAAATCTTCAATAATTTTAAAATTTTCAGATCAGCACAAAAGTGATTTTTATTTTTTTTGATAATCTGTTTTACCCTTCCTTATTTGTTCCCAGTTATTACGTAG